>JAANDH010000415.1:170123-240043 GCA_011799765.1 Nymphaea thermarum
TACTTACTGAGATTAACCCTTGTGTTTGTGAGTTTTGTAAATGATTGAAGGTTCACTGGTGTTTCTTTTCTGTCTTTGAAATGTGTACTGGCTATAGTGTGGACCATTGTCCCAAATATCATTTTCAGTTTCTGTATAAATGTACAATACTACGGTAAGTTGATTTTAGCTTTTGCTGTTGTGTTCTCGTTTTTTAGATGGTATCTTTTTTGGGTTCTAAATTGTAATTCATGCATTAAAATCAATTGATGTCAAAGCTAACAGCTATTGATGGCAAAATATATGACTTGGTTCTATGGTGGGGACAGAGATACTAGAGTGTTTATTTGAATTTATCTTGAATGTCTGTGTATGCTCAACTTTCAGAATTTGTATTTATTTTGCAAAGAAATATACACGACCTACTGCTGAGAACCATGAGATAGGGAAATGCTGCTGTATATTTGAATGTATGTGATCGTGAAGATTGTTGCAACAAAAGATGGATTTAGAATTTCTATATTTATGGATATTTGTGACTGATTCCATGCATAAATCACCATGGATCCAGCTGAACATGTTGGGTGTGCTTTTTTGCACTAATTCTTCTCTGATTGATTAAATGGTGCTTTACTTTCTTGTGTAAATCAGATCAAAGAGTTCAATGACTTAAACAGCAACATTAACATATTTCTTCTGAGTACACGGGCTGATGTCTATAGCACATGTAATGCTGTTGGCAGCCGATTGGGTAGAGCATGTAAGACATCCGGGCAGCGGAGAGGTTATAGTGGATGAACTGAGATGGTACTACGGTAAGTTACCTGCTGTGGTGGAGCTCTGTTCACAGGCCGGTGCACAAGTTGGGAAAGAATACTGGGGATTGATGAGAGAGGACGTTTCATTACCTGATTTGGAGGAAGTAAAGTGTGTTTCTCTGATCGAGCTTGCCAAACCAAAGTATGGATTCTACAAACTTCGATGAATTCAAGACGTGTACCAAAAAAGTTTTTTTGTGTTTCTTGTTCTTTACCATCGTCATAACATCGGCAGATGGTTGTGTAAATGCGTCTCTTGTGTGAAAGTTCAATGAATTTTTTATCTGCTGATTGCTGACTGATGCTTCATAAAACTCTATATGCATATTTGTTAAGTGAGAGAGATGATATCTTTTAAACGGTAAAAAAAAAATTCCTTGAAAAAATTTTCTTGTCTATCAAACTAAGCATTTTTTTCCCTTCAAAAAAGTTTCAGACCATCAAACATGGCCTGAAACAAGAAAAAGAGAATTTTACCCTCCTGACAGTTTACCATGGAAATTTTACCCTTGAAAAAGTTCTCCCCCAAAAAAATCCAAGCCATCAAACGTGGCCAGGGTCTTTGTTTAGGATTTCCAACTAAGGAAACCAAGTCCAACCCTATTCACTTGAACAAGGTGGGTACTATAAAACCATCCTTGTTTCATTTTAACTTTTTTCTATATTTTATGCATGGATGAATGAATGAGCCAACATGGGGTTGGTTTTTCCTATTTAATTCAAGACTGAGAATGATGTCCAACGGGGTTATCTAAGTAAAATTTACATGTTAATACATTCCAATGCATGCATCCAATCGAGTTTTGATAAAGAAACATACCTAAACCTGTTTTTCGTTAAAAAAAAAAAACATTGGTTTTCTCAATCGGCCCACCTATGGTCTAAAAACCAGACTTTAAAAGTCCTAAACTAAGGAGTTTATGTTCTTGTTGTGATGAATGCAATGAATGAGAGAGAGACCCTTAAACCTTAGATGCTATAGCGTACATGCATGATATATATTAAGTCAAACAAAACCTGCAGGAGAGCTATGAGTCCTATAAGGCATAGGTTGACCAGGTGGGCGAGAGGTTACTTTTGATGCAAGGGAGCTTGTCCGGGTATACTTACGTTCAGAGCATTTCTCTATTGGCGCTTTTCATAAGTTGAGCCCTTATAAGTATGATTTTTACCGGATCCTGGAGCGTAATGCATAACTTCTTGAGCTTCCCAAGGATTGGCACGTTTCGCTCATCTTTAAACGGATTTATATCCCCACTTGATGCAATTAACTTATCAGAAGCTGAGCAACTAGTAGAAGCTACAAATATACAGGCTGCTTCTTCACGGACATCAAGCCAACAACCAGCACAACGAAGAGCAGGCGATTGAGGCCAAGGGTTCTATTGTAGGCTCGTTTCGACATGGAAAGGTTACTATGGATACATACTCAAGGAAGTCACGGCGACTCGCCCATCACTATTCATCTTCTACCGATCTGAGCACATGTCTTCGTCAGGAGCCGAAGTCTTCAACCTGGGGAGATCGACACAGTATTGTTAAAGATAGGTTAGATCCCAGATTCGATTCTAGTTAGGCTTCAGATTTAATTTCATTTGGCATTGATGTTGTGTTGAGTTTGGACGTTTTTGTTTAGTAGACTCGAGATTCAATTCGGATATAGGGTTTAGGCCTTTTAAAAAAAGCTTATTTTTCTTTTGTTTTAGAGTTAATTGATGATGAACAAAACTATAATTTTCCTTTATTATCGGTTTCCTCTTTCTCCTCCAAATAGAACTTTCCTAACTAATTGAACCTCGGATCCACAACTACAATAACAAAGTCTAAACTCAATCTTATACATAAAACAAATGAAAAACCAGATAGATAAATCAAATACGTTGATCTAGTATATCTAAATTGAATCTAGTATCAAATGAACAGTTCCTTTGTCACCTCCAACTCTTAACCACAAAGGTCTGCCCACGTTTTGACCGTGCTTAACTCCCTAGGCTGAGATCAAACCTCCTCCACTCTAGGGTTTCTTTCACCATGGCGTCCCCAATCCTCAAGTGCTACGGTCACACAAACTCTCCAGACTCAACACTCTCTCTTCGTATTGTATAGGTTTTCAAGGTCATGAACTTCACACGATTGGAAAGGCCTAACTGCAATTGTTCTTATTTCTAGACAAGTGGTTGCATTGAAACGATAAGATACTGATCATGTTCTTACAAAGACACACATGGATATAGCATAGTGGAACGTGAGCGTAGGCACAACTACTTCTGTTATCCTATTTTTTACACATCCTATCTTTAACCTAAAATCTAGGTGCCATTCCAATGGATTACATTGCATTATATCCAGGCGATACAACAAATTGTATGCAGAAGGAGACTGCAAGCAACTACCATAAACTGACTACTTGCATGGTGCTTAAGTATTGCATGACATACTAAAGTTCGCTGAATTTGCCATTGGGAAGAAATCAAACCTAAAGGAAACCAAACGAGGTCCCAGTTACACAATCCCTGTTTTTTCATTAGACTATTATTTTCTGCACCTGTGCACCACCAAAAAAGAAGAAGCAGAAAGAAAGAGAAAGATCAGCTCAAAAAAAGGAGCTTCAATTAAGCATACACAAGGTTTCCCTCTTCTTTAATGATTTTAAGCTCGTACATACAAAACCATTGCATCTTTTAGTCTCTTTATGTCACTGTGTCTAGCTATCTAAAACAAGTGCCGCTAATTAGATAGATGGCAGTGGGGAGGGCTTAAGCAATTAGATCAATCAATAGGCAATAATGATAAGTTTGATATGCCGAAGTTAAGATGGATATCTATATTTTTATTCATCTTTCCTTGGGAATTTACATCTAAATCCATCTCCAATTAACACCTTAAATCTGGAACAGGAGAAATCTGGTAACTTTGATATGCAAGAGTCAAGAGAGATATCTATCTGATTATTGATCTTTCCTAAGAAACATGTATATGAATCCATGCCCAAGAAATGATTTAAATAAGGAATATGAGAAAACATGATACCAGGCAATGTGGCTAACCCATGGAAAAAAAAATAAAAATAAAAAGGTTCAGCAATCCTAGCGACTGATTGAAATGTTTGTGAATGAACATCAAGAATGAGATTACACCCTCATTAAACCGAATTATTTACAACTGTTCAGTGATTACACTGGCCCATAGACGAAGGATGGACCTACAAAGGGCAAAATGTGCTACGATGATACAAGACTGAATCCTACCTATGCTGATGCATTAGCATGGACTTAATGATACATCTAGCAACCTAATGTTGTGATTGTTACGGGAAACAGAAACCGGTCAATGTAGGACCTTGTATATAGACAGGGATCATGTAATACTAGCTATCAGCCCGGTAAAAGTAAAGCAATTTCAGAAGCAATGTTGTACCCTGCAAGCACAGAAATGTTTTTGGATCAGTAGTTAGTTTTTCAACAAATGCCAAATCAAAAACCTTGAAGGTGAGACCTTAATGTTCTCCTTAAAGTAGAGGCCTGTTGAGCATTTATCCAGAACTTCTGGATGATCCATCCATGCCCTCTGGGACTGGATTGTATTTATTACACAGATAAACATCTGAAAATGAAAAAGATATCAGCAAGTGCAACAAATAAGAGTTAAAATGACTGCTACTCCAGCTTAAACAGAATTGCCAAGGGTAGAAGCATCGAAGAATAGATAGAAGACTAAGCGCACGAATGTTAACAGACACAGATAGAGAGCAAACCTCAGAAAGTGGCATCTTTGGGACCTCCAGCACATCCTCAACTTTGAGACCAGAACCCTGGCACTCAGGACAAAAAACAGAAGAGATTGTGCTGAAAGTTGAGTTCCCATTTGGTGTTCGTTGTGCACCAGACTCAACTGCAACTTGCTTCTTGGATCCTGCATTTCTTCTTCCACTTGTGGATTTTGAGCTATGCCACACTTTTGACTCGCAGAAAAGAATCCAATGAATAAGACATGATATGTGAAAAACATGGAAGGCCTGAACATTGATTTAAAAATATTAATTAGCCAAGTGAGTCAACCTAAAAGCTACCATTGCAATAAGATTAACAAAAAAAAAAAAAGTGCAACAGATCATAGTGAAGAGTTTAAGGATGAATTTACCCCATGTGTGTTTCTGCTGCTGCAAGCAAGGTTTCCAGTCTTCTTATTCAAAAGTGTCGCAACGTCCTTACCTCGGAGCATCCTTTGCTGGCAAATGCCACATAATCTTTCGGACGCCAATCGCTGTCTTCTTCTTAGTTCCTTTCTCACAGACTTGTTTGACAATACCCTTTCCTGCTGTATCCTTTCCTCATATACATCAGATGCTAAGACGAGACTGCACTTATTTCCTGGTAAACATGTCGCTTCATTATATGAACTGTCAAAAACCGCACGACTGTCACCAGAAGAACCAGCTGATGAACCTGGGAGGCTGTCAGACTGCCCACAAAATGAACCTTTTCTCTTGACTCCATTTTCGCCCGCATCCTTAGTTCTTCCATCAAAAATACAGAATGGATTTAGATCACTTCCAATTCTTTCCCTACCAAGGTCATCTGAGTATGGGAAAATAATAACAGCAAAATCACAGTCAGGTGTAGCAACATCCCCATAAGTATCACTTTTATAGTCCTGACCTAACCAAGCACACCATATCTTACTGATCCCGTCACCCTTTGAGGCCCTAATGCTGATACCACCACAGCCAAGAAAATTGACCCATAGGCTGGAAAGTTCTTCCCCGTACAAAACTCGTGAAATCACTAGATTGCCTACCTCCTGACGTTCTGACATTTTAAGTTTTTTATCATGACCAATTGACTCAACTTGGAGACTTGCATCCCCTACACAGGAGACCTGCCCAAGTAAATCTGACGCAGAGATTACATTCACATAAGCACTCGAATTATCTCCCTTGTTGCCAAGGACAAGCTGCGAGGCATTTTGTTCAGCACTTGAATCAGGTTTATGATTGGTTAAAAGAAGCTGTGCAGAACTTGTGTTACATTTATGTTCACTATAATTCGTAATATGAAGTTGTTTCTCTTCGTCCAGGTCATGGAAGAAAAAAACGCCATCATTAAAAGGCCAAGGGTTCGAACCAAGAAGCGTGAGTTCTGCCGCAGCATACCTTCTCGAGTGAAGGCTTCCTCCCAGATGATCGAACAATGCAGAGTCGCTGTAGCAAGGTGTAAGACAGACGGAGCAGAAGAAGATGAATTGTTTACCATCTTCCCTAATTTCCACCGAACGATGACCCAGCGCCCGAACTCCACGAAGTATGGCCTTTGCTGCAGTTTCTCTCATGACCGTCTCCAATCGCTAACAGCGCCTGCTCTACAATTTTTGAACATCAGAAAATGGTAATTCACGAGGTCCTCCTCCCTCAAACTCCGAAAAGGGCAAGTCAATTTGCTACCACGTCCCAACCAAGAAAACCGTCTGAATCCCGAGAGGTTGCTGGACTCCGCATTCTCCACGTCGACCGATCCATACAAACCTCCACAGCCTTTCTCCTGCTCATAAGAAAAACTGGCGGCAGAAATCCACGATTTCGAGCAAAATTCGCAGCGCAACGTGAACAATATGACAAAAGGAAATCAAAATTCGCCGAATAACCGACCACACAACACTTTCGGATCAGACAACCATCCCACTCCGCTAGCATGCTTCCCCATTCAACCCTAAAAGAACCTGCCCTGCACAAATATACCGCGACACTTACACAGCCGTTGAAGGTCACCGCTTCGCAAAGCCTAGGAGTCAATAATGCCTTCTCGAAAAAAACCCAACCTGAGGAAAGACGAGAAGTGAGAGAGAGAGACCGGGGTCGCCAGACACGAAGGAGACAAAGAAAAGCAAGCGGAGTTTCCCTCCTCCTTTTCGCTTTTGGACCACTAACTGCGACGGGGAAGGCTGGGTAAGGCGAGGGTGCTGATGCTTCTTATACAAGGTTTGGAGCAGATGATGGCCTTCGGTGGAAAGAAGAAGCAGAATTTGATGTTTCCATCGCCGGCCACGGGGGAGGTAGCACCCAAACCGTCTTCTCCTATCGCCATCTCAACTTACTCTAATCCACTTCCACAGCTTCCACCGACGCGCGAGATCTGGAAGATGATACCTGATGAGCCAAGGCAGTTCAAGGATGCATCGGCGAGAGCTTGCGAAAATGGAACAAGCGATAAACCGGTGAACAATCGCCGGTTGGGGCAGCTACCTCTCAACGTACCCCAGATAAAAGGACAAAAGGCGGAAGATCCCCCCCGCCACATTTCAATGTTCGGAGCCCAACGATGTTCGGCGATCGACCATCCCCACGTCCCGGCCGAGTCGGTTCAATCGGAAACCGATCCCCTCATCCCAATTTCCCTTGGACAGCATCAAGGCCCCGTGTTAGGACACCTCGATCTGCCCCTACTGAAGAGGGCGTTGCGCAAAAGGTCGAAGCACTATAGGAGAGCGTTGTTGTCCAAAGCTACTTCTCCGGACTTGGAGAGAGTATAGAAGAGTGGTTACTTGTCAAGAGACCAGGAGAGCTTGGTGAAGTAACCTGAGTTGTTCATGCAGCAGTGTTTTACCCACGGTTTCTCCGTGTGCGCTCCTAGTGTAAGTTTGTTATTTTTATTCGAACAATTCAGTTATTTATTACAATAGCGGGAAGAAAGGCAATGAAGGGAGCAAAGACATTCCGGCGCCATCCAAAGGGGAAACGAGGTGTACAGATTAAGATAACGAGAAATAAAGGCAAACATAAAGACAGAATAGACTCAAAAGTCTGAGCATGAGGTGACATTCGATGGGAAGGAGACGTCCAAAAAAGATGGACATGATAGTGAGGGAAAGAGGGCAGAGTCAAACGAGCTCAAAATGGAAGAAGAGGTCTGCATGCGCGTTTTCTGTATATTATTCTTTAGTTGTTGAAATATTTTGTTGTTGCAACATACCGATAATTATAAATGCTGTTTATAGTAGCTTTAAAATAACTATAGGTGTTTTTTCTGATATCAAACCACTATCTTGAATGGCAACACATCGGGAGCTCGAAGATTTTGTTAATTTTTTTCTTACAAGCTTAGGTGTTTTCATATCACATTTTCTCGAAATGTATCAGCCTGCTATCTTCATGATGACAAACCAATAACTCCTGAAATTGTTCATAATAATAGTACAGTAACTTTATGTGTCTTTCTAGTGTTATAGTGCTATTGGCTACGAACTGGTTACGGTTTATGCTATCGATACCACAACCGTAGCATATTGTGGCCCCGATGAGCGACCTTAACAAACCGTTGTACTCTTTGTTTAATATGTAGGACTAAAGCTTTTTGCATGCCAACTGGAGTGTCTTCTATAATGATACAGCAAAGTACATGAATTCTTATTAGGGTACCATTGTCCATGGATGTCGATGCATCCTATGTCATGGACGAAGATTGGAACCTAGAGATCAACACGTTCATGTTTGAAGAATTTAAGATGACAATCTCTTTCGAAGATGTATACCATATCACAGGTCTCAAGTTCTATGAGAAAACCAGTGGTTGGGCACATGCAGTATGATTACATGTCTGTCATGTGGTCGAACTATTTGGGGTTTAAAACAAATAAGTGAAAGTCCCTTCTAAAGGGTGAAGCAGATGGAAGTCTGCAGCTTGGAAAGCCGAATAAGTGCTTTGAAAAGAAGCCCTTCACTACACCACCCCAAGGGAACCAGCAGCACACAGAGTTGTGGGCATTTATCATGACCTTCATTGGCGACCATCCGTTCGCTGTCATACCTAGAGGGAGGGTTCACACCAAATATATCCAATTTAATTAAGGCCTTAACGCGGTGGATGACTATGCATGGGGGCACAACTACATCGAGTCACTTATACAACCAGTTATGTGGGAGCCAGAGAAATGATAGTGTAGGTGGTTTTTGGTGAATTGTATAGGTAAATTGTCATTTGCAGCTATTTTATTTCATTTAGCTATCATTGGTGTTATGTTGATTTCTCGGAGCTTAGTTAGTTTGTCAATGAATGCGTGGTGTAGATATGGATGTAGGAACACATCGTTGACCTGGCTTTTATTGAGAGACCTTCTATCATCCATGAAGTTCCAAGGCTCGCTGATGGGAATCAATATTGAGAAAATGCTTCAAGACTAAAGGAGGCAGATTCTTTGTAAATTGGTAATGGACGAGGTATCTCCAGTTTTGTTTCTATCTTCATAAATTTGTTCCTTGTAGTTGTTGAGTGTAAGTGGTTTGGGTAACCCATGGAAGGTTGTGGGCGGAGGACGCAAAACAAGGTGGGAAGGTGATTGCTTGTTTGAAAAGAAATGTCTTACTGTTATGCATGAACACTGTGACATTATATAATGGGGGACTAGTGCTAATATAATCAGGGCTTAGTCAACTGATACCAGGAATAAGTTGGAACCGATCAGAAGGATGAACACCTCAAACAAGGACTTGAATTGACGTCGTTGAAATGTAAAACATATTAAGGATTGAGAAAGTGGTGGGGTGTTGTACCCTTGAAAAAGAGCATTGAAGCAGTCCCAGGCTACATGGAGGCGTACAAGTGGATCAGCAAGTTTCTCACAGATCTCATGAGGCACAAATACAATCAGGTAAAGTGATGTCCCCATTGTGATGTTAATTATGAAATAAAAAATAAAAAATTATATAACTTTATTAGTTAATTTATTATACACTCAATAGACGAAGAATGCTTAACTGATGAACTTGTAGGCCCGCAACAAAAAACTTGGGGGTAGGGGGAGGAAGTCATGAGGTTGTTTAGGCCGAATGGTTACCTGCATGTCAAGATGGACCACGTGATGTTTTTATGTTTACTGATAGTTGGTTAAAGGACTAACATGCTGAAAGGATTTTCTTGGTATGATAATAAATAACTTGACTTCTTCAAGTTTATTGTATCATGAAATTTGTTGTCGCCTACATGTCAATCATATATGCATATAATAACAACAATCATTTATGCTTGTGTCGACACACCAAATTTTTACGTGTCAAAATGACCATTTTACCCTTCTTAAATAGGACTTTCAACTTGTTCTTGGAAAAAAAAATTCAAACGTAAGGGCCGTAAACTGCACCATATTAAATGATATATTATAAGTATCAAGCACCATGCGTGAGATAACCTCCGGTTCACCCCATTTTGCCCCACTTTTACTCTAATTTGCAGAAAACCATGAAAATCCTAAGAATTATTTCACCTAAGATCAATCAAAGTTATTTCCATCTCTACAATTCATTAGGAACTCCAAAGCAAGTTTACTAACTTATAGTTAATTAGAAATAGTCTAGAAATGACCCATTTCCGTTATTTTTCTACAACTTATCATCATCAGAATACCTACAAACCTGATCAGACCCACAATGGGTTCTCTTTCATTTCAGTAGAGTATTTCTAGCTTCACTTTTAACTTTGAAGTTCGAATTTTAGTGTTAGAGCCATCATTTCTAGGAAATGGTACCCCATTTCCCTATTTTCGCATGTCTGATCATTATTTTTTCTTAGCTGTTATCACAAACTTGAGCACCAGATCTAACTATTCTTGCTATCATTTTGAATAATTCAGTCGCAGATTGAGCATAATTATAGTTTTCCCTTCACTTTGTAGTGTCCATGAATGCAAATTGTCATTAGTGACTTCTTAACTAATTTTCAAGAGATCTGGAATGTCAATCTTCACTTCAAACACAGATAGATTCAATGTCACTTGAAGAGAAAACTGATATGTTCGTTTCTCATAGACAAGCTTGAAATCTCTATTCCTCTTATACACCTCATGTCTCCATTTAGAAGGTCAAATACAGCTTGGTCAATTTTGGAAAATGTACTAAGGGCAAATGGGAGAATTTTTTAGTTACACTTGGCACTCCACTTAAACTGAGCCTAGTCTACCTCATGGTCTGGTTAGATTGCCTACTGAGGCTCACAGACCCCACTTTTGTGCAAGGGGTAAAAATATCCTTTGTTCATGCGTCCTTTGGTCTTATAAACCTACGTTTGGATTTACATGAACCTAGCATAGAGTATTCTTGTGACAGAACGTAGTAAGGCTCATGTAGGGTTTGAACCTGCTTAGAATTGAGCTCAACCAGGTTCGAACCAAGCTGAACCTATTTGACTAGAACTGAACCTGGACCTGAGTGCAGTCTAACTTGTGTTCTACTGAGTCTGCACTTAGAGCAAACCCAAGTTTACCTCTTGAACTAAGTCTTAGCCCACAAGACCCATACAGAGCATAGTTTGGGCATTCAGCTATACTGTTCTTGATTCAAATCCATCAGAACTGAGATGGATAATATGCTTTGGTTTAGATCTAAATGTTAATTTCATATTTCCAAATCTCAATCTACACTTTTGATCCAAATCCTAGATTGAAATTCTTTATCTCAATCCTGGCCTCTTCCAAAGCCAGATTATAATCCAAACATGTATCTGAATCCAGAGTTTAGGTCCAAATTAATCTAGTGCTGACACACATCAGCCATCTAATTAATCTAGCTCTTTAGATGGATGACACATGCCACTCATCTAACCTTTCAAATGAATGACATACGTCATAGTCGTTTAAATTTCTTAGAGGACACTTGTTAATCTATATTTACTAAGGAGAGACCTACGGAGACTGTACTACCCAAGAGGACACATGGTATAAATCTAGCAAAATTGAATACATTAGGGAGATGGGCTTCTATTATAAGTAGAGAGGCCCTAGGAAGTTACAATCAATCTGGAGACCCCCTCACTACTCCCTTGGAATTTGCCCCAACCTTGGAAGAAGCCTCCATTGCTGCCCATGACCAAGCTAGTAAAGGAAGAAGAAGAAGAATGAGAAGAAGGAAAAGAAGAACTCTCTCTCTCTCTTTATCTTCTTTTTCTCTGATTTGTCATCTTCTTATTTCCCTATTTCTTCTTTGTTCGATAGCTTCTTTTATTTTAAGTTTACGATTTCATTCTTTTAATTCTAATTCATGTATGAATTGCATTGGAGCACTCTATAGAGGTTTCACGACTAGTTGTTTTCTATTTCTTTCATTTTTTCTCAATGTGCGCATTTGTGTGATTTCTTTTATTTTCCTTCATGTTTGGTTTAGGTGCAGCTAAATATTGAATTTCAAATTTTAGGTCATTACATTTGGGATGTTTATGTGTTTTCTAGTCATACAAACATAACTTTTTTAGTTCATGCAAAATTGGAAACTACTGAAATTTTAGAATTTTTGCTTGACTTTAAAAAATTATATCTCTCTAGCCAGAGGTCGTATTGACGATTCATGAAAACCACATGTTCCTCCTAGATGTCTAGTTCATGCATTTCAATTCATCAAATTTCACATCTGTTTGGTCCTACCTTTGGTCATTTTCCCAAAACCTATTTTCTTGCAACTTCCAAACTACACAAGTCAGATTTTGAAATATGTCTAACTTATGGGCTTCATTACCTTTGTTTGGGAACTCCAATTTGCATTATGTAAAAGCCACAAGTTATATCTACATGTCTAGTTACTCCCCACCAAAGTTCAGCCAATTCTAAGTTGATTTGTTCAGCTAATTAGATGATTTATTTGATATTGTTTTTCTACAGAATTCAACAGAATTGTATTTTTCATTAACTTCATGATGTCATTTCTTTCTCTTTGTTTACCTTTTTTTTAAGTTTAAACTCTTGTTGATTTCTTATCATGCTAAAATTTGATCCCCAAATTTTCAGCCCAAAAATATGTTTAATCCAATCAAACCTTGTTGTAAAGTTAGTTAATTGACTCATTTTCCTGTAATTTATGTACGTATGAGATGTTTGTTTTTACTTCATCAAATCATAATCTTTTGATTCATACATGTTTTCAGATTTTGTACTCTTGTTGATTCTTGTTATGCAAAGAATCTATAGATCAATTTTTCAGATAAACTGAGTTGATTTGATATCCTGTTTGTCGTTTCAAATGTAGTTAGAGAGTCATTAAAGCAATTCCATTTCTAATATTTTCTATGTTATATTCATGTTTCTGCTCTAGGTTTTTAACATCATATCTTTTAACCTCATTCTAGTTTCTCCGATCTATAAAATTCTATTGTTTCTCTATTATGAAAAAAATCTACATACCAATTTTTAGATCAATCCAAATAGATTTGACAAGGTTTTAGTCTGACCAAATTTACCTCTCTAACCTATTTTATGTACTCTATTTTTTACAATTTCAGATTTCTATCATACGTTTCCAGTCCTATATATTCAAAACGTTTTTAAAATATATCACTTGGAGTTGATTATCTCATGTATAGAGAGTCTCCCATCCAAATTTTGTGTCAATCTAATTTGATAACTTCATTTATGAAGATGTCAAACTCAGCCATTGAGTCATGTCCTACTTTTTAAACTTGGCCAAATTTTCATGTTTCAGCTTGTTAACTATGTATGATTTCCAGTGTCTAGCTGTGAATTCTCTTTTGTTTTAAACTTGTTTAGGGTTTTGTAATGTGTTCTAACTCTAGTCTAAACCTAGGGTGTCTAGTCTTGCAAATCTTAACTTAACATGTTAGTTCATGAATATTCTTGTTATTATGGACATCATATCCTAGTTCAAGCCATGTTGAGGTTCACACCATGTTTTGATATCAAGTTTAGGTCTAGATCTCATATCCAAGTCTCATTTCTATATACGGATCTCGTATATAAATTTTAGATTTGTAATATATTTTGATAGATTCAAATCCATTTTTGTAATTTTAGATCTTAGTACTCAGATTATGATCCATCATCTAGAATATTCTTCAGTTTTGGACCTAGATCTAGGTCTCAATATCAAACCTAGATCCAAGATCCGCATGTGATCTTAATGCATATTATTTTTCAATAATGCATCGTGAATTCTCACTCTATGCTTAATGTTATTTCTTATGAAAGGACATAAATCATAAGAAATTCTTTGTTGGGCACTTTAGTGTAGACAAAATCGAAATAAGCATCCGTATGTAATCGAAATGAGAATTTTTTTGTTCATTATCTATTTTAAACTATGCTTTTTTAGTGTGTGATTTCTCCACTCTATATTCATGCATTGTTCCTTCTCCATACTTAATGTCAATCCAAATTTGTTATCCTCAATCAATCGGCATTCATCCATGTACCCAAATCTTTTCGAGAGACTGAATTCAGATTAAGTTTGAGATCACAAGGAGTAAATTTTCAGTCCAAAACATCATTTTAAACTATGGTTTTGTTCTTTTGAGAAGGGAGGAGGGACCAAAGGTTTAGTCCCACATCGATCCTCCCAAGAGGATCAAACCCTGCCTCTACTATTGTTATCATCTCAAAATTTAAAAAAAAAAAAGACTATATTTTATTATTCAGATGTAAATCCTAGACACATAACAAGTTAGTGATTGTTCGATCTAAAGTAATTCTTTAAACCCATGTCCTTTTACCCAAGCAAATTCGAAGCTCCACCTTAGACGCGAGATTTAAATCCAGAACCTGAACCCGCATTTCTTTTGAATTAGATTTGTGTTAAAGGGGTTAGTCTCAGGACCCGACTTGCTAAACTTGTCTCACCCGCTTTCTGTGTGTAACCCGGGTGAGATGGCCGAAGCAATGCCTGAGTGGTCGACTGAACTAGGTTGACCGGCTCCCATGCACGGCAGGAAGGCGTGCTGCAGCTTCTGACCACCACCACTGCAGGTTCCGGTGGACTGCACGAGGAATCATGGCGACCACTAGGAGGCAGTGAGGTTTTTCAACGGAAGGAGTGAACGACCAACAAGCTGCAGGCCTCACCCTGTCCACCAGCATCTCTCAACGAGCAAAATTCCAACATAGCTCAACCGGAGTGTGGTGGCTGATGAAGTCTGATTCTGGCAGAAGGTGCCAGACGACATCGCCGGGATCCGTTGGGCGTGCTTCCGCACCCGACCATCACTGCAAGGGGCGGAGTTCCAATGACACAGCATCAAGCAGGAGGCAGTCGGTGTTGAGTGCACGACATGCTACCAACGACAGGAGCTGTAGGCGAGCAGGAAATGGCGACTAGTGGGTGGCGTGAGGGTTTCCAATGAGCATCATGGACGACCAGCGAGTAGGCTTTGCGGGTGAGCAGTAGCAGCCGGCGACCAGCGGGCGGAAGTGTAGATTTTCGACGAAGGCATGGACGACCGGTAGTCAGAACAACAATCATTTGGTCAAGTTGATGCCTTTTCTTCTCCAAAGGACAACAACACGCGAGCAAGTCTCACCTCTTCTATTTAAACCCTCATCGACGAAGAACTAAGCAAACTTCTGATCATCTTCTAAAAAATATAGATTTATGAGAATTCAAGGAATCTCCGGCGACCCTTGTAGCTTCAAACGTTTCTCTGTTTACCAAAACAGAGTTGTTTCCCCTGCGCACATGAGAAAGCGACCTGAACATCGCAGCTGTTGTTCTTTTACACGGCACTGTCTCCATTGGCAACATTCACCGAGATATTGCACAGTCGTGACACTGGGCATGTTGCGGATCCAAGGACAACAACTCGACCAGAGCCACGACCGGAGTCGGCCAGGGTGGTGAGATTTCCGGCCGCTTGTCCCTATGCGGTATTCCCCTGTTCTAAAGCAGAACACTCTGGCAGCTCTGTTCAAACATGCGCTGTGGTCTCTACCGGCCAAAGTGCTCAAGTAGAACCCCCAGAATGTGACAGTTTCAACGAGAGAGGTGACCGGAGCTGGCCGGAATTGCAGGTTCTTCGGCTGCCTGTTTCTAGTCTACTATCCTTATTGCTGCAGAATACAACTCTGTTCAACAACGGGCAGTATCTTCAAATCACGTTAATCACGTTGTCAGTATTCATGCAAAGTGGGCTCTCCATTTTTCTGACTCTCCACAGTTCCACCGAGCCATAGAATGCATAAATCCCAGTAGGGAGCAGAAATCTGTAGAGGTGTGAAACTGCCCCTGTCCTTTGACATGCTCGGTAAGCAAAACCGGTGACCGTCGTGGGAACAGAACCTATTCCGCATCCTCTGCTGCCCAGACCCATCACCGATTTACTTTCTCGTTGGCTCCACAACGTGCCTGAAGATCTCACGGCTCCAATGAGCCTAAGTACATCCATATCCGAGCTCTATGGGAGGAGCTCCAGCCCCTAGTAATTGATGTTGTCCATCAGCTGCGATAGACAAGAAGCAGTCAGGCGCCCAAGCGGTGTTGCTGACCCTGTTGTTGTTGCCTCTCCTCGGCTTTTGAGATAGACCAGCAAACGATAAACGCTGTTTTTTCGGCAATATCCCTAGTAACCAGCGGCCGCTTTAGGATCTATTGAGGTGAGAATTCCTTTTCTAAATCGTTGTCGTTAAAGGTATGTGACCAACATCTCATTCCATTTCATTTTTTTATTTCTTCTCTTCTTCATCTCCCCATGACCATACGAGACTTTTGGAGTCAAGAAGCTATTCTTGAGTGCACCAACAGTGTGAAAAGATAAGATGATATTTCATTTTATGATTAAAATATGTTGTTTCTTTTCTTGAATGTTGCTTTGTTTTAAGATATTGTTCATGCATAGTCGATAAACTTTTCTTAGTTACATGTAAATGCATGGTGAGAATGAGGGTGTGGTTTGAAATTCTTTTCTTTATTCTTATGTTAATTTTTAAGGTTGATGCTTGTCGAACCTGAGGAAACCCTCAGGAATATGTACATGTTAATATGCATTCTCATGTCAATCTTGCGTTTAATTTCTCTGTTAATCACCTAATTATGAATCATAACGAGTGTCTTATTATGTAGTTTAATTTTCTTCCATACCCAATGGTAGAAGTAATATACTCCTTTGTAACAAACAAAATAATCATGTTTTATGTTAGTTATTTGAAATCATGTTTTTCAAAACGTTTTTTGAAAACAAGAATAATTTTTAATGTGGCTTTGAAGACTTAGCTTAAGCTCTTGCATGAGTCCAAACTCATCTCCGGCCTACATAAAACTTAAAGTCTAATATTTTAAGTTATCTATTGATTTTTAATCTTATGAAGACCCATATGTATATACGTGTTATATACGTATACATGCACAAGATGATTTCTTTTATCCTTCTCTCTTTATGTTTCTATATTTTATTTTACAAATTTTCATATACACATGAATGCATATATATATATATATATATATATATATATATATATATATATATATATATATATATATATATATATATATATATATATATATATATATATATATAACCTCTCTTTTTCTTCAAATCAATATCTTTTTTTATAAACTTTTATATATGTGATAGTATGTACACGTATATGTACATCTTTTTCTATCTCTCTCTTTCTTTTAAGAACTTCTTTTTCCTCTATATTTAAATTAAGACTTCATTTTCAAAAGTTTTCATACGTATATGCATATAAAAGATATGTATATCTTCCTCTCTTTTAAAATATTTCATTTAGTGATCTTTGAAATCTTTTCTCTCTCTTTCCTTCTACGGGAGTATTTTATCTTTTGCATTCTTTTGAACATTTTTCTCTCAAGATCATTTTTGTTTGCCGACTTCATTAATACCAAAATTCAAGTAATCACCTAATATTGGAATCATGCTTGATGGTCTACAACACCAATCCTTTTTTTAAAAAAATTTTCTTTCTTTATAAAAATATTTATGATAATTATAAAAACAAAAATCTTAGATGTATGTTATAGTAGAAATGCTTTTAGATGAATTTTATGATAGGAATGAAGTATTTTCTTCTAATTATATATGATCAAGGTATTCATGCATTCACACTCACTTAGCATCATTTATGATCACAAGCACATCTCCAAAAAACTTAAACAAGATAAGATGAAACTCTAACTAAGTAGTAACCAAATTAGAGTAAAGTCTCAAATTTACTTAACTTCTTAAGAGAACACTAAAGTGACTCCAAAAAGTGATCTTCAAAGTTTTCCAAATATTTATAAAGATTTATTAATTCAAAATTTCTCAAATCAAAATGTTTTACCCTCTCAAAAGATTCTTCAAAACTTTTTCAAAAATTTAAAACTTTAAATCTTCAATGTTTTCTCAAACATTACACTGCATATAGAATGAAAAAGATGTTTAAACCAAAACGAAATGCATAAAAAATAAACGTAGTTCTTGGATTGATTACCAGCAGTAAAGACATTAAGAACGGTCAATCATCGTATCGATGGACGAGTCCATTTCGATCTTATTTTCAAAACAAAACTCATTTTTCTGGAACACTCCAAAAACCAAAAAATTTTTTGAACGATGCGAACATTCTAAAATAGAACTTGGATTGACATGACTCATTTGAAATTAAATATTTTATAGAGTCTTGGCATATGTCATGGTTCAGGATACATTAGCACTCAACCTTGACCCAACGCAAAGGTCAATTGGAGAAAACTTGGGTAGTCTTGGTTTAAGCAATTTCTTTTGTCTTCATCAATTCTTTCTCATATGAAATTTAGTGTTTTGTCTACTTTTCTCCAACTTTCTACACGGTTTAGTTTTCCTTTTTGCTTTTAGCATATTTATTATAGTTTTTTTCTTGTTTACCTCCTAGGTTTTCTCTATTTGCTTTGGTAATAAAGTAGTTTAGTTTATTTATTTTCCTAGCATAGATTTAAATTTATGTCTTTAGGCTAGGGTGCAAGGGGGTCAGGGGTGCCCCCTATGGTCTATTTCTCTTCCTTTAATTCACCGTTTTTATTTACTTGGTCCTATCAATTCATGCATATAGATCGTACTTTCATGCCTTAGTAAACATCATGCATTGCACAATTTCTTTAATATGTACCTAGATCACCCTACACACACGTGCTCCCCCTATCTAAAACTAGACCGGGTCAACCTAGTAGCATGCCATGTGGCATTTGCCCTAGCATGTGAACACCTAGACTCAACCTAGTCTTCATGTATGACTGCTTTCAAAATCATAGTTTTTCTTTAAAACGTTTTCAAAATCAACTTCTTTAATTTCAAAAGCCCTAGGTCATGTAGAGTTGGAGTCCAAACATAGCCTAAGTTCTCTAAGACCTAGCCCATAACCAGTCTTGGAGCCCACTACTCAACTCCTTAAACCATGACTTTGCCAATTCCTTGTCAACCTAGAATCATGAAGCAATATCTTAAAGATGTAATCCTTCAAAACCCCTAGTTAAGATAAACACCATTTATCCCAATTAGGCTCATCCCAAGTAGGTTCAACCTAGTCAGACCTAGTCTACTTTGACTGGCCTAGCCTTGGTTATTTAAATATCGGATCTTGATCCCATGGGAATTGAATCGAAATGATCCTGATCATGAAACTTAGAATGGTCATAATGAACCTGAATCTAACTAGATTAGATTTGGATATAAAGAATTGGATTTTGGATCTCAAAAATTGGATTTTGGATCTCAAGCATTGGATTTTGGATCTCAAAAATTGGATTTTGGATCTCAAACATTGGATTTTGGATCTCAAGCATTGGATTTTGGATCTAAGATATTAAATTATGGATTATGGGCTTGGATTTTGAATATGGGACATTGGATTATAGAATCCTAGGTCGATCCCATGGAATTAAATCCAAATCAAAGATTTAAAACTATGACAATTCCTGAATTCAGATCTACTCCATCTAAATGTGGATTTTAAAGGGTTAAATCCTGAATACAAGGTCAAAGTTCATTGGATTACAAACCTTGGGGTTTGGATTATGAACTTTGGTGTAATTATGGATCATGGCATTTTGATTTCTTTGGTATCATTCATTGCAAGCTTAGAACAAGATTACGTGAAGTCTTTCGAGCCATAAATTCTTGATTTGGATCCAGTTACCCTTTCATAGGTCCACGTCCTGCACCTAAGTCCCTAGAATTGACCGAACTCTGAGTCTATATGATCTAATTTTGTATACATTGCACTAGACTTAGTACATTGTTTGCAAAGTTTTGTGATGACCCGAACATGAGCAAACATTAGATTAATTTCTTCTTTTTCATTAGTCAATTTCTGATATCTACTTGCATTATTTCAAAAAATTAAGGCGTGTTTATTTTCTTAAGATCTAGATGACATTTGAACATAAGAATTGAAACATTTTGGTCTAGTCTTTGTTTTGATTATTTTCGGTAAAGGCACCAAGAATGGTCAAAACTTGTACCATAGGTCAGGTCCCGTGGCTTAAACTCTCGCACATGAAAAATGAAAGCGAGTACAAGTCACAATCCAACTTATTTCGGTCTGCATGTAAGATGAAAATTTTACATGTAAACAGCACTCGATGTGGTGTGTGGTTGCCAAGAAGGGATACCACATAAGATGTTTATTTATGACCATTCGATGTGGTGTGGCAGCCACACAATACTTCACTAATTCGGTAACGGCCGTCACTCTCAGAATAGTGGAGGGCAAACATGTGGTATCCTTTCTCCACAAGAATATCATATGTGGATTCATAGTTCCATGTGATATTGTATTAGATAATGACACTCATTTTAAGAAGAGGATGCCCAATGTTTGCGCTAAATTCAGGATCCAACATAATTTATCTACACCATACTATCTACAAGGAAACAGTCAACCTGGAATCACACAAAAGATTCTAATAAAATCTAGGAAAGAACAGTCATGACTGGTCATGGTTGGCATAAGATCCACGATGCACTTTAAGCTTACAAAACAACCATTACAACACCAACCAATGCAATTCCTACAAAGTTGGTGTATGGAACAGATGTGGTATTACCACTACATACCTAGAAGCCAGCGTACATGTTTGTTGAGACGTGTGTTGGTTGCTTTCAAGCTACATAAACAAAAAAGAGCCTATTGAGCTTATTTGATCCTCATGTTAACAACATTTCCAATGTCACCCTGAAGGGCCATCTTTTTTTTTTTTTTTCTTTTCTTGAGCATGATAATCGAACACTAATAATGGCCATGAATTTCAAAAGCAAATTCTTTAAAGAATTTACAGAAGCAAAGCCCTTTTCAAAAAAATTAAAATCTTTCAAGTTTTCAAACTCTTGCCTTAATAAGAAGAAATTCTTAGGGCTTTCTAAATAACAATGTTTTACCAAACCGTAAGCCTACAAATATTGAACACATGGGCACCTGCACAATGTGTAGACCTTGCACTCTCATGCTTGCACACCCGGACCTAGTGCAAGGAGATTAGCACTTTGGCCTGTATACAAGGTACAAAACTTGTGCTTATGGACACAAACACCCAAATCCAGTTCACAGACCTTCGTGCTTTGGCGCACAAACAAAAGAACACCTGCATAAAGTGCTTAAACCTTGCACTTTCACACATGAACACCCACGCCTAGTGCATGGACCTTCGATCTTTTGCACATGAACACCTAAACACTTGCACCTTCTGCATGGCCCTAACTCTTATGCATGAACACCTACATCCAGTGGGCTTCACTCTTTGGGACACAAACACTAGAACACTTGACCCCATGCATGGACCTCATACTATTGCACATGAGCACTCGAACACTCACACATGGTGGACGGACCTCGTGCTTTCGAACACCCCTGTGAAAAGAACTCACATGATACACATTAAACTCGAGCTTACATGCATATAGGAACACATGAACATCGCCCCTTTGAACTCGTACTTCGACACACCCGAACTCGTAGTCATGTGTATGTAGGAACACGTGAGTACACCAAACTCGCACTATCGTGTTTTGAACAACCTTTGAAATACACAAAAGTAGGACACTTGTACGACGCACTCACGTCCATGCAGGAACACGTGATTGCACCAAACTCGCACCTTTGATGCACCTCCCAAAACTAGTGTTGCACTAGTCAAAACTCCCATTGTAAGGCCCCTTGGCAATCCGATGCCATGAACTTATGTCTCCAACGCACCCCCTGGAACTCGCCTCACAATAAACCCAACCTTCACATATTAGAATTCATACACACATGCATACATGAACATGTGAGATCATCAGAACTCACACTTACATGCATGCAAAAACATGTGAGCATATTCAAACTCGCACTTTAGTGTGCAAACTCTTGCTTCGACACACGGAAGGACACAAAATATTTAATGGCAAAACACTATATTAATTTCATTTAACTATCTCAAATGAGACTTGCTTGTGAGAATTTAACATTTCCAAAACAAGAGCAATTTCTAATGACTGCTTAAAGGAACTCAAAGAGCACGAATTTCAACATCATGACATGAACCAAGAAGGAAAAGGTCAATGATATCGATAAAGCCAAATCCTAGAAAATATCATTGATCTGGGTTGCTTGAAAGGCCACATGAATCTAGCGAAATTTGTACAAGAATAACGACCTGAACTGGTTAAAGCAAATCACGACGATTAAAAAAAAAAAATTAAGCTAGAACACGACAATATGACATTATAAGGTACTCACAAATTTTGAACGATCACAGGGAAAACGATAGGTACTCGACCATGGTAATGACACTTCCGTGCTTTTGTTTATTTCATCATGTGACTTCCCGTGGTACTAGGTTTCCTACTTCATCAGTTTTCGGATTTGATGAACGAATCTATCTTCTTATTCTCCACGCCTTCTTCACCATTGCACATCGACTCTCCAAGGCAGCTAATTTATCCACCAAAGAGTAACATATTAGTTATTCACTCCATGACTAGGGAAATGTGTGTTCTTGAATTAACATCGTACTCTTAACCAAGGAAGTTGACTCTTCAATGCCATCAATCAATTTCTCCACTAAGGTAAAACAATCGATCATTTGCACCACAGATGGAATAGATGATCTTATAATGGGTACTAAGCTAAGACACACAGATACGACAAACTGGGTCACGTACCAGCGTTGACACTCCGACATGCAGATCCCGACACTTGGACACGACAAGATACGTTTTGGATCGGGTCTGGGTCAGACCCGATCCGAACCACTTTCATAACCCGACATAAGTTTCAACCCTCGATTTCTTTTTACGCTTTCACGGTCGACCTTTACCCTCGATGACTTGTAACCGGCGACAGCAGAGTTCGGCAATGATGGGCGAGGGCGACGGCGACGAGGTCCGGCGATCGACTGCGATATCCGGTGGCAGCCGGCGACAGACAGGTAAGTGTTTTTTTTTTCTTTTCGATATTAGAAGTTAGGGTTTTTTCATGCTTCATTTGGATTTTTCTTGCCGATTTGGGGATGTTTTCGTTTGAAGATTGAACGGTTAATCCGCCGATCTTGATCCTATTCTTCAATGCTATGTGCGATCTTTTTTTTTTGTTTGATTTGGGACATGAATGTTGAGGACTTTAACTTAGAACAAGAGAATGAACTTGAAGTTGTCAATTCAAGATTTGAAGAACCTTGTATTCCAGTAACATCTTATATTGTGGAAGAAGAGGAGATTGAGGAGAACAATTTGGGCATTGATGATGACTAGAATGATGATGAACAATGTTTTGTGATGAACAAAACAATGTTTTGTTTGAGGCTTTCTTTCTTATGACTTATGAGATTGGTGATGAATAATGTTTTGTTTGAGACTTTCTTTTGACTTATGAGATTGGTGATGAACAATGTTTTGTTTAAGACTTTCTTTCTTATGACTTATGAGTTATGAAATTGGTGATGAACAATGTTTTGTTTGAGACTTTCTTTCTTATGACTTATCAGATTGTAAGAATATTTATGAGATTGTAAAAGTGAATTATTAATTTAATTTTTTTTATTTTATTATCATTTTTAATTTTTTAAAATATAATATTCACCATGTCCGCGTATCCTCAAATTTTAAAAATTGCCGTGTCCACGTATCCATACCCGTACCATACTCCTGTGACATAGGTACTAAGGTAGAAGCGTGACAAATGTGTTGCCATTTGTTCAAGACATTTGAGTAAAAACATGAGAAACACCTTGTAATTTGCTGTAGGGCATCCAAGTAAAAATTGAATGATCTAGATTTGAACTATTCCTTTCTTCTTGGGCAATATGGGAATATAACTTTTTGGACATGCAGTCGCATGTTGTAAGCCTAACGCAAAACATGGTCACGCAGTGCAAAACATGGTCACGCAGTACTGCAACACCAGTGGTATCACTTGGATCTAGAACTTTGTTATGTTTCCGTCCATCAAGTGGACTCGTCCAGGTAGTAGGCTGGCAACGGATCCGATTACGGAAAAAGCACTGCACGTTAAACCCCTTAAGCAAACCCAACCATCTTATCCTCGAGCCCCCGTGGTCTATTACATAATTTAAGCTTGAATTTTTTTTTATAAATTTCATCCCTCGTAGGCAGTTGAGATGTTTACCAACTGATTTATGGCTGCAAACAACTTAGGTTGCATTAGGTTTAGTTAGGATCAAAGTCACATTGGATTCAGACTGGAATCAAGAGAACTGCGATTGGAAACAATAACCAATGCCAGTTTATTTAGAAGCTAGTGGACCTAACATGGTCAGAGCAAGCACAATTTTAGAAACACAGGAAATAAAGAAGACAACCCTTTAACTGAAAGCAAAATAAACAGTTCCTGTTCAATCGGAAGTCAAACCAGATCCAGGAATACACATATACATGTGCACACATGCATTCTAGCTAAAGACAAAAATATCAAACAAAATAGTTGTACCATGTGAAACAGGCAAAACACAAATTTGCAACCATCCAAATTTGCAAAACAATGCAGTTTGATACAATCATACATCTCATAGATATATCAATTTCATTCAATTTACTGCACTTAGTGTCCGAAAATGAGCCAATTTAATTTCAAACACCTGATGACCAACTAAGAGGGGCAAAGTATTGAGCTTATAAATGCCAATGATGGTCTTGTTCTTCGCTCAGCATCATCATCAATAATGAAGAACATTAGCTGATCTTCTGTACTGGGTCACCAGTGCGAGAGAGACAAACCATAAATATATGATTGCCGGAGAAAAAGTTGTTCATTTCTCATGAACTAAAGGATTGTAGACAGGATACCACATGTTGCTGGCAACAAAGTTCTCTGTCTCCTCCTGAAAAGTAAATAAACAGGTGCAACCATAAAAATAGAAAACAAACTGCTGCTTACAAAGAAATCAATAACTGCAACAACCTAAGAACAAATACTGTATGCAAGAAAATGTGCTCGCACATGCATACAGTTACATGTACACCAGGTGCACTATCAAGCTACTTTCTTTACCGTTGGGTATTTAAAAAAGCCTGCATATTAACAAAATCAAACTATCAATTCAGCAGTTGTATACTCGAGAACCTAGTGTTTCTTTAGTATTATTACGAACTTATTGAAACACCTCAGCAAGAATAACATCACCCAGAACACTATGAATTGGAAGCTACTTCTTCTGTTCGATTCAAGCTCAATGGTTCAGGAAACTCCTTGATGTACACCTACAATCTTGAGGTCTAGGTAAAAAATGGCCAGTCATTAACGGGGATACATCAATGGCCTATCAAGCTTGAGTAAATCCATTCCCAACTGGATTTTCAAGCCCTTTCCTTCTATAGGATTCACCAATCTTATGGTGGACATGACAGTCGTGAAAAGAAAAACCGAAAAAGAAAGGGAGGAGAGAAAAGTAGGCGAGATAGTAAGAGAGGAAAAAACCTGTAACAAAATAAAAATATAATACAGGAATAAGGGCGAAGAAACAGAATAAAGATAAAAATACATACAAATAACCCACATATCCCTCGCAATCCTCTTGAGAAGAATGAGGGGTTTAATATCAAAGGACACAGAGTTGACAATCCAAGTCTTAACTTGGTTGTTCTCAAGAAACCATGTGTCCCAAGCAACATTAGTCTCAGCTGGTTCACTCTTCCTCCCGTTTATATAAGTAATTCGGCCCCGACCTGCGATCTCCATAGTGATAGCAGCAGACCATTGAAGGTAGTTTTCTTTGGTAAGGCGAATAGTGATGACCTGAACAGGTATATTTTCAATTCTAGCACCCCCAACCTCAGTCAGGTCAGTGTTAATAGTAGAGGAGGAGGATTTAGCCATCACAAAGCAGTCAAACAATCAACGACAAGGAGAGAAGACACGCAGGGTGCAGCAAGGAGCACACAACAGCAGTAATAGAGGATGCCAGAAGGGAGGAACAAGCAGAAACGAGGACAGTCACGACTGAGACTCAGCTCCGCTGCAGTAGGGAGATGACAACCACAAGGTGAAGGTAGTGGGTGGTGACCAACAGACCCATGCAGCTCAGACAACTGTTAAGTTTGTGCGCATGGGATCGGGTCTGTCCAGACCCGATCCAATTCCTTTATATCCACACGCCCAAATATACTAGGCAGTGGCACACTTGTAATTTTTCACACTTTTTTGTACAATCTGTTGTAATCTGATTAGGTTAATGTTATAATAGTGATTAAGGATTGCAGGGCTGGGTACGCCGACTGCACCTTTGCTTCCATCAACTTCTATTCTATCCTCTCTTCTCAATCATTCTTGTTTTCATCCGGAGAGACACAAATTTCTGAAGATTCTTACATGGTATCAGAGCCAGGTTGAGCATCGTCCTCCGGTAAGTGGTTTCAATCATGGCGTGATTAGCCCTAATTCCAGTTTCTGCCCTAATTCCTCTTTTCTGGCGTGATTTGCCCTAATTTTTGTTCTTGCCCTAAATTCTGCCCCAAGTCGTCTGCCATGGACCAGCCGAATTCCTCTCTTTTATCTTTCAGTTTTCTCTCCCAACTTATCTCCCAAAAACTGAATCACATTAACTATTTGACTTGGAAACGTCAAATTGTCTCATTCATTAAAAGCCATAGACTCTATGGACATATCGATGACACCACCCCAGCACCTCCAAAGTACATTGACCGTGAAGTGAAGAGGACTGTAGTGGCAGATCAAGGTGCTGAGACTTCGGTTGGGAGTGAGATCAGATTTAAATATGAAACTCTTACTGAAAACAATCTTGAGTATGAAGTTTGGCTGGCTCACGACCAGTCTCTTCTTGCCTACATTACTTCTACTCTGTCAGAGGAGGTGTTAGGAGGCGTTGATGATGATTTGACAGCTCTAGAGTTGTGGTCTATGCTTGCCACGACGTACTCTCAAGTATCGGAAGCACGATTTCTACAATTAAAAGGCAATTTCAGGACATCAAGCGTGGGACACGTACAGTTTTGGAATATTTGAATGAAATAAAAAGTGTAAGTGATCAGCTTGCTGTCATTGGACATCCGGTCAGCGACAAGGACAAGGTGCAACAAGCTTTAAGTGGACTGGGAACAGATTTTGACATATTTTGCACAAACTTGGAAGTTCTACCTGTCCTCCCATCTTTTAAAGATCTGAAGGCCAAGCTATTTCAGCACGAAGCTAGTCGTGTACAGCGACATAACTTGATTCCTTCCAACAGTTACAATGTACCAATTACAGGGACACATGCACTGCAAGGGAATCGCCCGTCCTTGGACTTCTCAGGCAGGAATGGAAAGAGGTATTCTCCAAAGGCTACTTTTGTGACACTCAATGACAAAAATGAGGTATATGATACTTGGTTACATGCTGAAATCTTAAGACAAAGGGCGGAAATGTTGCCTGAGCAGAAAGAACAAGTTGTTAATGAGCCCGAGACACTTGTCAATAGTTCCTTGGACAACACTACTTCCTTGGACAGCCTGCCTTCAACTTCTCAGCCAAATGATCCATCTATAGATAATCATTTCTCAGGCCTGGTGTATTCTAGGCGATCAGTCTCTACTGCAGCTCCACGCCAATCACAACGCGTACGTCATCCTATTGATAGATGGGTGAGTTATAACAATTTTTCCTTGGATTTTCAGCTTTTTAAGACAGAAGTCAGCAAAAAGGTGGAACCAAAATGTTATCAACATGCGAGTAAGGAAAAATGTTGGGTTGAAGCTATGAATGAGTAAATGGCAGCCTTAAGTGAATGTCAGACTTGGCAGATTGTCCCTCGTCCAGATGATAAGAATGTTGTGGGCTCCAAATGGGTTTACAAACTGAAATATAAGTCAGATGGTAGCATTGATCGATATAAAGCTCGCCTTGTGGCGCGAGGCTTCACTCAACAATACGGGGAAGATTATGATGAAACATTCAGTCCGATCATTAAGATGAGAACAATCCGTGTAATTATTTCTCTTACAGTCTCATATGGATGGACTCTTTATCAGTTTTATTGCCTTCCTTCATGGGATTCTAAAGGAAGAGGTATACATGGAGCAACCTCCCGGCTATGCTACTCATGATCCTCAAAAATGGGTATGTAAGTTACACAAGTCTCTATATGGGTTGAAGCAGGCTTCTAGGTCATGGTTCGATCGGTTTTCCCATCATATACAACAAGTTGGTTTTCTCCGAAGCTCTCTCGATCACTCTTTATTTATCTACCATACCGGGGAATCTACCACTTGGTTACTTATATATGTTGATGATATTGTTATCACTGAGAATTCTTCTTCACATATATCTTATGTTAAAGATATGTTGAAGCAAGAATTCAAGATGAAGGATCTCGGCGAATTACGGTACTTCTTGGGTGTTGAACTTGACATGACAGATGATAGATTGACTCTTACGCAGCACAAGTATATTCTTGATGTTTTGGACAGACAGACATGATTAATTGCAAACCCATAACTACCCCTAGTGTTCTGAACACTAAGTTGACTGCCTCAGATGGAACTGCTACATATTTCAATCCTACATTCTATCGTAGCATTGTTGGTATGTTACAATACCTCACTTTTACACGCCCAGACATAGTATATGCTGTAAATCAGATCTCTCAGTTTATGCATGCACCCACAGAAGGACATATGGATGCCACTAAGCGAATCTTACGATATCTCAAAGCTACTCTTGGAGATGGACTAGTCTACACAAAATGCCCCAATGTTTTACTTGGACATAGCATTTATACCTATACTGATGCTGGGTAGGAGATCCCGATGACGGACGATCAGTTTCAGGTTTCTGTCTTTTTCTTGATTCTAATCTCATTTGTTGGAGCACTAAGAAGCAGTGTGCGGTTGCACGATCTAGTACTGAGGCAAAATATAGAGCAATGGCTACCGGGACAGCTGAAGCGTCATGGTTACGACATTTGCTTTGGAGAGCTCAATCTTCCTATTGTCCAGTTATCGTTACTATGTGACAACCAAAGTGCGATAAAAATTGCCTTCAACCCAGTTCTACATAATCGCACCAAACACATAGAGATTGATCAACACTTCATCCGTCAGAAGGTTGAAGAAGCCAAGATCTTGCCTACGTATATATCCACCAGTGAACAAATAGCTGATCTCTTCACCAAAGGACTCAGAGGGCAGCACTTCTAGGAATTGAACAAGTTATGCATGATCAAATCTCATGCACAACTTGAGGGGGGCTGTTAAGTTTGTGCGCATGGGATCGGGTCTGTACAGACCCGATCCAATTCCTTTATATCCACACGCCCAAATATACTAGGTGGTGGCACACTTGTAATTTTTTACACTTTTTTGTACAATCTGTTGTGATATGATTAGGTTAATGTTATAATAGTGATTAAGGATTGCAGGGCTGGGTACGCCGACTCCACCTTTGCTTCCATCAACTTCTATTTTATCCTCTCTTCTCAATCATTCTTGTTTTCATCCGGAGAGACACGAATTTCTGAAGATTCTTACAACAACGACAAGGGAAAAAACAGGCGAACCAGGCAGAGCTGGGGGGATTGGGCGACAGTGGGTGGAGCTCTGCTGACGGAGAACCTAAAGCAGAACCAGCGGGCGAGACTCTGGCGACGCTGACAAGACGCTGGTTGGGAGCACGAGTGGGAGAGAGTCGTGCAATGGCTTTGGTGAAAGGCACAGAGATCGACAACTCCACGGCGATTCTCAGAATCGCCCAACGCGACACACTTTCCAACTTGATGTGGAAGAGGGCCGCCCGAATCCCCGACGGAGACCACCACCCAGGACGGCGACGGAGAGGCAGAGAAGGTCACAGGCGATGGTGGCAGGCTGGTGGCAGTGCACTCTACCAGGCAAGGAGGCAACGATAGAAAGCAGCAGGGGTGACAACAAAGGATCCTTCACGTACCTGCCTTGGGCGATAGCAGACAGAGCACGACGGCAGCAGGCAACCTGGAGATGATCTACCACTGGGATTTCACGACTGAGCTCCATTGGTGCTCCACCGGAACTCTACGACGGACTTCAACCGTCAAAACGATACATGCTGGCCGGGGCGACTATAGGTCAGGCAGCTCAAGCAGCAGCAAAGGAGCTGAGACGATGACAGGAAGAAAGCAGTGGCAAGCGATGGGGTGAATAGACGGAGGAGCAGCTTCGAGCATCGAGCGTCTAGAAAGGAAGGAGGAGCGGCGTCAGGCATCTTGAACGACAACAAAAAAACAAAACCACCAATCGCCAGGAAAGGAAGAGGTTCAAAAAGTCTCAAAACTCGTCGGCTCTGATACCATGTTGAAACAAAAAGAAATAGAACAGTCGCCAAACACAGATTTAATGTGGAAAAGCCCTCAATAAGAGGGAAAAAACCACGATGGAGGAGAGCTGACACCCACTAGCAGCCAGACTCTGTCTCTCTACAATACTTCATTCACACACAAAAATTAGGGATTACATAGGCTTAAGAAGAGCCTTAACAGGATAACATAGTGGTTCGGGTTTGGATCCAAACCCGTACAGGAGACCCATTCACAACATGTCAACAAAGGGTAAAAGTACCTATAAAGTATAACGGCTAGCTAAGAGTATTGATTGAATGTGCAACCCTCGTATGGAGGCGTTTAGAGGTATGAGTGCACTCGTGAAATGAACCAACCTCGTGTGCTAGCCAGTTTTATTGTGAATATACCCTCATAATGATAAATTAAGAAAGAAGAATTGATGGTAGACCAATGCGTTATGGCAATATGTTTGGGATATGTCCTGTCCTCACCAGTAGTCTCGCTTGCTTGAAACGCAGTCGGTGCAAGGTCTCAGGATATCGTTGTGTGATGTGCTTGGAGTGTTGGCCTCCTACCTTCCCAACCTGGGTGTCCTAGGGAAGGCTGAGCAACTCTCATTGGAATTCACACATCTATGGATGATTGCTCTATCGCTCTGGCGTGAACAGATCCGTATCGTTTCAGACCACCACGAGAGTTGCCTCCTGACTATAGGTCGCCCGTGGTATGCACGCGTCTGTGTTGCACCCAAAGGAGCTGTCGATTCACTGAATGAAATGTAAATGAAATGAATCTAAATGACACAAATGTGAATGAAGTGAATGTGCTTAAATTGAACATGATGTGTGGATTGTGGTTATTGAGAAGCCTCTATATATTGTAGAATATGTGAGGGACTCTAATGACAAGTCTTATGATTGCATGCGTTTACCATGATAGCGTAGTGTTCATGTTTTAGCATATATCATATCCCAGATTTGAGCCATACCTTAGAGAGTTAGAGATTTAGCTGATTTGTTGTCAAACTACAAAGGCTAAGCCTTTTGTTGTTTACCTTTTTCAGGTTTTGACAGACCCATGGCAGCATATTGATTAGATGGCTCCGCTCACATCTTACTGGGGAGATTTTGGGTCTCTAATCGTGTCGGCGCATCATGTTTTGGTCGCATTGATGTCCTGCTTTTGTTAGACATCCATGTTGTTGTTTTGGGGCATTTTTGTCATGTGTGTCATTGAGAAATATGAAGTGATTTTGTATGATGAACTTGCTACATAATGGAATGTTTGTTCCATTGTCATTTTGATGTATATAGCTCCGTTTTAATTGTTGGGTCGCCACACATCGATCTTTTACGTTTTTAACGAAAAAAATATTTGGGAGTAAAGGGTTGGGGTGTGACATTCCCTTTCAATTAAAGTTTCTTAATTGAGTATATACTGTTATGTACTTTATTTTGTATTGATTACGTATTGTTATGTAGCCTTATGTTGATTATGTTATATATATATTGTTATATGTATATACAGTTAGTCACTTAGTCTGTTAGTATTGTGATACCTCATACTTGTTATAAGTATACATTAATATAGTTATCTTTCGTACTTATATAGTTATATGTATAGTAGCTTTGTTATCTGTTATCAACTGTTAGAATATCGTGTATTGGGAAACGGGTCTGGATATGGACCCGGTCCCATGGGCACAGGAACCGAGAGTGGCTCGGTACCCTAGGCGGGTCTCCCTCTTATATTCCCACTTATTGTTGTTTTGTTGATTAAGTGGTAATAATATTTTCTCTCTCCTAGGTTGCGTTTGTGCCCCTAGGTTAGAGCTTCTCCGTGGTTTTTCACCTCTTTGAGGTTTTCCACGTATATCGTGTGTTTCTTCTGTATCTGCCTATCCTGTTACGTGTTTCTACATGGTATCAGAGCCAGGTTTTGTGAGATCGTTGGTGTGCCAGTAGAGTTTCCGCCGCTCGCCGTTTTTTTCCCCCCGCCGCCGCCGCTGCTGTTTCCGCCGCCGTCATCTGTTTTCCAGCCGCTGCCGTCGCCTATTCCAGCGTCGCCGCCGTCACCCTCTCCAACGCCGCCACCGTTGCCTTCTCCAACGCCGCCGCCGTTGCCTTCTACAGAGCCTCCGCCGTCGCCTGCGCTTCGCTATTGTTGTGATTCTTGGACCAGCCTCCTGGTTGTGTTTTCTGGTGTTGGGTAGTGCTGCTCGTTGGTGCACGTGATGGCCGAAGAGATGACCCCCAAGATTGATGTTGCCTTTGACACGAGCCATACTATCAAGAGCGAGAACTTGCCGGTTCAGGTCACATCTATTCGCTTGAATAAAGACAACTACCTCTCTTGGTCTGCCGCCCTCGAAATAGGGATAACTAGTCGCGGTCGCCTTCCCTATATCACAGGAGAGCAACCGGCGCCTAGCAAAACAAATCCTCGATGGGCAACTTGAACGTTGGAAGACAGTCAGGTTAAGGTGTGGATCATCAGTTCTGTTTCTGCTGATATTCAACCACTTATTCTATGGAAGTCGACCTCTTATGTATGGTCGTAAGAAGAGGGTTCTGCGTACATATCAGATTAAACGCAGTATCCACTCCCTGAAACAGGGTGATTTGTCCGTGGCATCCTTCTATGCAGCCCTGAAGACTAAATGGGAGGAACTCGACTATCATGTGAATGATGACTGGAACTGTGGTTCTGATCATGCCTTATACTGGGAAAAGGAATGGATGGACCGTACTTTTATTTTCCTTGGAGGCCTGCGTGATGAATTTGAATCCATTTTGAGTCAAATTCTCAACTGTGATGAGATTCTCGGGATAGAAGAGGTGTATGCTCGTCTGAGGAACAACGACGCCAAGTGATGCATATTGTGACTCCAGTCATGGGAGTTCTCCTTCAGCCTTTGTTAGTCGTACTTCAGGGACTGGACAGCGTCCTGCTCGACGTTGTAGTCATTGTAACAAATTGAGACATTCAGTTGATTTTTGTTGGGATATTCATCCTGAGAAGAGACTTGTCCGGGGTCGCCCTCCTTCTAGTCGGCGTAGTCCTTCTGTGCCAAATTCTAGTCAGAGAGGCTCTTCAAGTGTTGAAAAATCAAAGCTGTCCTCAGATCAAATCAAGGAACTGCAAGTGTACATCAGCCGCTTGTCTACTACTCAGGAGGAAGCCTCCACGTCTGAGGGAGCTAAATTAGCCCAAGCTCTTGTTGCCACCAACGATCAAGGTAATCCTTCTCTTGGTGATTGGATTGTTGATAGTGGAGCTATGCATCATATGACAGAGGATCCTAAGATGTTTCAAGAATACAAATTGTCTATTTCTGTGGCTGAAAAATGGAGTTTGTCCTTGTTAAATAAATATCATCTTCATAATGCTCTTCATGTTCCCAATATTCCTGTGAATTTGTTATCTATCAGCAGTATTACCAAAGAACTCAATTGCAATATAATCTTTTCTGCTGATCGGTGTTTCCTACAGGACTTGATGACGGGGCAGAAGATTGGGATTGGTTCGGCTATTGATGGGCTATACAGTCTGCCAGTGCAAGTCGCTTCTGCTCTTATTTCAGCCACTAGTGGACAGTTGTCAGGCATGGAAGACAGATCCACCATTATGCGATGGCACGAGCGGCTTGGTCATCTTCCGTTTCCGTTGATTACGAAGTTGTTTCCTTGGCTTTTTCATTCTATTTCTATGGACTCCTTCACCTGTGAAGTGTGTCAGTTGGCTAAACATGTTAGGACTTCGTACCCTATTTCCTTCAATAAAACCACCCGTCCTTTTGCTTTGGTTCACTCTGATGTTTGGGGTCCTTCGGGAGTTCCCACTTGTCGTGGTTTTCATTACTTTATGACTCTTATTGATGACTACTCCCGTTGTACGTTCGTGTACCTGTTGAAAGACCGTAGTGAAGTTCCTGTTATTGTCAAAAATTTTGCTGCATTTGTTGAGACTCAGTTTCAGACCTCTATTCAGGCTTTCCGCACTGATAATACTAGAGAGTATGTCTCTCAATCCCTATATGATTTCTTGAGAAGCAAGGGTATTGTTCATGAAACATCCTGTAATTATATACCTCCCCAAAATGGCGTGGCTGAACGGAAGAATCGCCATTTATTAGATGTCACCCAGGCTATTATGCTCCATCGGCAAGTCCCTAAGCGCTATTGGGGTGATGCACTTCTCACTAGTGCACACCTCATTAACTGTATGCCTACTCGTGTGTTGAATGGTCAGTCTCCTTATTCTATGTTGTGGCCCACTCAGAATCCCTGGCCTCTTACTCCTCGGGTGTTTGGGTGTAGTTGTTTTGTTCATGACCATAGTCCTTCTCTCAAGAAACTTGACTCTCGGTCTATCAAGGCTGTCTTCTTGGCGTATTTCTCTACTCAGAAGGGATACAAATGTGTTGATCCTACCACTTCCAAAGTTTATGTCTCCCGGGATGTTACTTTTCATGAACATGAGGCATACTTTCCTATGAATCCTCTTTAGGGGGAGTGTCTAGGGAACAGTGTGGAAGAATATTCCTCAAATCAGCTGATTCAGTTTATGGATTTCTTAGATTACAAGCCTAGTCACAGTGTGGCAGACATAGTCAGGGATGATAGAGACAGTCACATGGAAGGGGGCTCTGCAGATGATCAGCCCACTGCCCGTGATCATATGTTTGGCCAGGTGTACACCAGGAAGAAGAAAGATGTGGTTGAGGATGTTGATGTTACCAATCCCAATCCTATGAGTTCCCCGGATGACACAAGTCCAATGAATGAAGAGCTTCCCATAGCCTTGCGCAAGGGCACCAAGTCATGTTCTTCTCATCCTATTCAGAGATTTGTCTCTTACGCTAAACTTAGTAAGGATTACAAATGTTTTATTACATCCTTATCTAAGTCTGTGATTCCCAGGCCAGGTGTGTGGAAGATGCTAGAGAGGATCCCAAATGGCTACAGGCCATGACAGAGGAGATGGATGCCTTGGCAAAGAACAACAGTTGGGAAGTTGTTGATATTCCCAAGGGCGCTCATTTAGTTGGTTCCAAGTGTATGTTCAATGTGAAGTACAAGCCTGATGGTACTGTGGAACGGTATAAGGCTCGCCTTGTGGCTAAGGGATTCAGTCAAAAATATGGTATTGATTATCTTGAAACTTTGCTCCTGTTGCTAAACTAAAACTGTGAGGGTTATCCTAGCACTTGTTGTGCAAAAGAAGTAGAGCATGGACCAGCTTGATGTCAAAAATGCATTCTTGAACGGCCATCTTGAAGAAGAAGTCTATATGAGTATGCCTCTTGGATATGCCCAAAGCGGAAAATGTTGTCATCTCAAGAAAGCCTTGTATGGACTAAAGCAGTCTCCTAGAGCATGGTTTGAAAGACTGAGGATAGTTATGAAGATTAATGGATACAAACAGGGAAATGGTGATCCCACTTTATTCATTAAGCAGAGAAATGGCCTGGTCAGTCTTCTTCTTGTATATGTTGATGATATGATTGTCACAGGTGACGATGAAGAAGAAAAAAGGAAGATGAAGGAGAGGTTAGCTGCTGAATTCGACCTTAAAGATCTAGGTAAACTAAGGTACTTTCTGGGGATAGAGATTGCTAGATCAGAGACAACGCTTGTTATGAGCCAAAGGAAGTACACTCTGGATTTATTAAAGGAGACATGTAAACTTGGATGTAGGCCCTTTCTAACTCCAATGGAGTCTGGTACTAAGATTAGCATCAAAACTGGCAATATCCTGGATGAGGAAGGAAAATGACGGTATCAGAGGCTGGTTGGTAAGCTCATCTATCTTACTCTTACTTGCCCTGATATCACTTATGCTGTGTGTTGCAGCGGTGAAGAAACTTGTGAAGAGAGCGAGAGAGAGAGAGGCTGCCGTGAGATCAAAACCAAAGAACTTGTGTATTACGACAACCCTAATCTCCCTTATAAAAGAGATTAGGGTAAAAAGGAGATTTACAAAATAAATCAATGAGAAATAAATGAGAAACAAGGAAAATTTTAGAGATCTTATAACTCATTAATATTACAAAGAACCTCCTAAAACATAAAAATTTTCTTATTCAACATTCCCCCTCAAGCTGGAGCATACATATTAAACATGCTCAGCTTGTCACAACATCTAGAGAAATCACCGATAGTAAGAGCTTTGGTCAAGATATCTGCAACTTGATCTTCTGAAGGAACATGAACAGAGGCAATGGTTCATGCTTGAACGAGGTCCCGAATGTAATGGCAATCCACTTCAATATGTTTAGTTCTTTTATGAAAAACTGGATTATTTGCAATATGTGTAGCTGCTTGATTGTCACAATACATCTTCATGGGAAGAGGAATTGACACACTTAGGCTGGATAGCATGGATCTAGCCCAAGTCATTTCTGCTGCTGTTTGAGCCATAGCTCTGTATTCGGATTTTGCACTAGATCTTGACACCACACCTTGTTTTTTGCTTCTCCACGATATGAGATTGCCTCTCACAAATACACAAAATCCTGTGGTAGATTTTCTGTCCTCTACTGAGTCAGCATAGTCAGCATCACTATAGGCTTCCACTTCCAGAGTTTTGCCTTTCGTGAACAAAAGGCCTTTGCCAGGAGACGATTTTAGATATTTAACTACCATCAAAGCAGCATCCCAATGAACTTTCCTTGGTTGTTCCATAAATTGACTTAGCTTTCCCACAACAAAACTAATGTCTGGTCTTGTCACGATAACATAGAGAAGTTTTCCAACAAGGGATCTGTAAGATTTAGAATCCACTAATTTTGTTTGGTCATCATGAAGATGTATACGTGGATTCATAGGTAAATTAGCCGGTTTAGCTCCTAGCATCCCTGTGTCCTGCAATAAATCAAGAACATACTTCCGTTGAGAGAGAACAATACCCTCCCTATTGCGAACAACTTCCATTCCTAAGAAGTATCGTAGAGGACCAAGATCTTTCTTAACAAAGTGTTTTCGAAGAAACAGCTTTGCATCAGAAATTTCTTGATCAGAGTCACCCGTCAGGATAATATCATCAACATAAACCACGAGAACAGTTATACCTCTGGAAGCCTTCTTGATAAACAAAGAATGATCAAGAGGAGATCTCACAAAGCCACACTTTGAGACTACCTCGGAAAACTTGTGAAACCACGCACGAGGACTCTGTTTGAGTCCATAAATAGCTTTCTTCAGCTTGCACATTTTGCCACACTCCCCCTGTCGTTCAAATCCCGGTGGTTGTTGCATATAGACAGTCTCATCAAGATCCTCATACAAAAAGGTGTTTTTGACATCCAATTGATACATGTGTCAGCCATGGTGGACAGCCACGCAAATAATAAGACGAATGGTTCCCAACCGAGCAACTGGAGAGAAGGTCTCAAAGAAATCCACACCGTAAGTCTGCGTGTAGCCCTTAGCAACCAACCGAGCTTTGTATCGTTCCAAAGAGCCATCAGAATTATATTTAACTGTGAATACCCACTTTGAGCCAACAATATCACAATGAGGAGGAGGATCAACAAGGTCCCAAGTGCCTCTATGCACTAAGGCATCCATCTCATCTTGCATAGCACGTCTCCATTGGGTGTCTAATAAAGCCTGTTGGTAACACATAGGAACTGTATGAGCAGCCAAAGCTTGAATGAATTGTTGCATATTTTTACCAACACCATCAGTAGACACAAAATGAGATATAGGATGTAAAGTACATTGTCGCCTGCCTTTGCGAAGAGCAATAGGTAAGTCTTGACAAGGATCAGAATGAGTAGGGCTATGCACTTCAGATGTACTTACCTCCTGAGAAACGGTTGGCAAAGGATTATGAGAAGGGTCCTGTTGACGTGTGTAGACCAGCGGAGGATCACGAAACTTGGACACAACAGAAGAAGGAGATTCTAAAGGAAACGACTCCAAAGGAATAGGAGGAATAGGTAGTGGGTCTGGGGACCGTGGCATCTCAGTAGATATAGGAGTGAGACCATAATAAGGTTGAGACTCAAAGAATGTGACATCTGCACTGATATACTCTTTTTGAGTCAAGGGATCAAAGCATTTGTAGCCTTTATGGTTTCTGGAGTAGCCAATGAAAATACATTTAATGGCTTGGGCCCCCAATTTGTCACGTGTGGGTCCAAGAATGTGAACAAAGCATGTGCAACCAAATACTTTGGGAGCTACTGGAAACAAGGGTCTTTGTGGGTGCACAAGTTTAATTGGGATCTGGTTATCAATGGGGGATGAGGGTAAACGATTGGTCAAGTAGCAAGCAGTAAGAATAGCATCTCCCCAAAAATATGCAGGTAGATTAGTATGAAGCATAAGGAAACGAGCCACATTTAAAAGTTGGCGATGTTTTCGCTCAACTATTCCATTTTGCTGGGAAGTATGGGGACATGTAAACTGAGGAGAAATGTCATTATCTGAGTAAAACTTCATTAAGGTAGATGTCTTGAACTCAAGAGCATTATCAGTGCGAATGTTTTTAACAAGAATACCAAACTGGGTCTTTATTTCAATAATAAGATTTTTGAGAATACATACGACTTCAGACCTTTCCTTCAAGAGGAAAACCCAGGTGACTCGAGAATAATCATCTACAATGACAAGAAAATAACGAAATCTTGACCTACTAGCAACTCTGCTAGGATCCCACACATCAACATGAAGAAGATCAAATAGTCCACAACTAGACGGACTAAGACTCGATGAATAACTACTACGAGTGTGTTTGCCAAGTTGACAGGCTTCACACTGGAAAGACTCAGGTAATGAAAGATGTGGAAGAAGATGACGGAGCTTGGAGACAGATGGATGACCAAGTCTGAGATGCCACTAGAAAGAGGAGGACAACGATGTGGTCGATGATGTTGCAATACCCACGGGGTCCGACAGGAAGTAGATGTCCCCTTTCTCATAGCCTCCACCAATCGTCTTCCCAGTTTGTAAGTCCTGAAATGAACATAAACCAGAGTCAAACGTAACACGACAATGTAAATCATTAACCAATTGTCCAACAGATAACAAATTTATGGGAAACTTAGGAGCATATAACACATTGGGAATAGTCATAGATTGAGAAATCTTGATATCTCCATATCCCATAATGGGTGACCATCTACCATCTGCAAGTCTCACATGACGTATCTGAGGTAATGAGTGTAGCACAGTAAACATGGAAGGCTTACTACAAAAGTGCCTCGATGCCCCTGAATCAATAATCCAAGTAGTACCTGTATCATGTGAGATAGTGTCAACAGACATAGCGCTGTCAATCATAACTGTGGAGGCCGACGGCTGAGTAGATCTGTGTGCTAGAAAGTCCTCATATTCTGACTTATTGATACTCACAGTCACTGTCTCAGGCTGAGAAGAAGATAAAGAGTCATCTACCACTGATGACGCTGCTTGGGCCGATCCAATAGAAGACTGTAAAGAGTTCTTCCCAGGCTTTGATGTAACATTTCTGCCTAAGGATGGCGTTGCGGTAGGACGACCATGTTTATCCCAACATCTGTCTTCCAAATGACCTATTTTCCCACAATAGGTGCACTGAAATCTCCCCCGACCTACTCCTGACCCACGACCCATGCCTCTCCCCCTAAATAAACCGCGTCCACGTCCCCTTGAGGCTGCCAAGGCAGAGGCACGGATATCACTGGAAGATGAAGAGAGGGTCATTGCAAGACGACTAAGCCTGTTGTAGGCTTCAGCTAGATTCGGGATTTCTGCTCCAGTCAACATCTGAGCCTTTGCTACTGCATATTCTGAGGAGAGACCCTGTAAGAATTTCGCAACCATAGACTGTTCACCATGGGTCTTATAGCTTGTTGGACATGGAGGACGTAATGCTTTAAGTCGTTCAGAGATGGACTTAAGGGAAGCGAAGTACTGAGCAAGACTTTGGTCACCCTATTGCAGATTAAGTAGTTCCTCCTCTACCTGCAATATCTTGCTAACATTCTTGTCATTTGAGTAAGTTTGTTTCAAAAAATCCCACATTTGCTTGGCCGAGGTGTAGTATGCAATAGTTGATGCAATTTCCATGACATGACAATATTATTATTTCCCTTCCAAGAAACATATTTTTCACTCTTTTCACCAGGTTCGTTTTCTTCTATAACATGCTCCTTCTGATGTTCAATCACAGACATCATAAACACACGAGACCAAATCTCATAGTTAGATCCATCTAACTTTACAGTAGAACCATACGAAAATGGATTTCCTCCACTTTTAACTTCATGAGAAAATTCAGATTTATTAATTTCAGTCATTGCAAGTCTGCCCACAAGTAATCACCCACCAAGCAAGCCAAAAAAAATATATATAAATCAATAGAGGTTGCGGCTTATCAACAATAGCATATGTCCAACACCACACGGCAACGTTAGATGCAAACCACTATTCCAAACGATAGACTGTTGTTCAACAGTCCCACGATAAATAAGTTTCAGCAGAACAAGTAGAAGACCCAAAAGCACCAGCAAAACACGTAGAAGACTGCTGTCCAAGAACCACACGATAGAGAAAAATTCAGAAATCTGACGACAAAAGAAAACCACACTGCTTGTAATGGCTTTAGCAACCAACAACCTTTCTTTTATGCATCTAACGCTGTTGTACCACAGTTTTATTGCCTACGAATCATGAATATTAACGACAACCTTCAACATAAATTATCGCAGACTCCCACTCAGCTGCGAAAAAAAAAAATTCGTATGTACATAACCATAGCTGGAGTCTATTCACGCAGATTTCATAGCGTGAATAGACTCCTCCACACGGGTCAGCTGCTGGAAAACAGTCAGCTCAACCCTGTCGTGTCTAGTAGGAGAAGGAGACGAAAGGAAGAGAAGGGAAGGGGACGGTGAAAGAAATAGCCTGAATCACGTCGCCAGCTCGAACGTCGTCAGCCTGAAGTCCTGAATCACGTCGCCAGCCCGAACGTCGTCTGCTTGAAGTTGGGTTGATTCACGTCGCCAGCCTGAAGAGGAGAAGACGACAGTATGATTCACTTCACCAGCCTCAACGTCGTCAGCTGTCTTCACGTCCCTGCTGATTCACGTCTGCTCTGATACCATGTTGCAGCGGTGAAGAAACTTGTGAAGAGAGCGAGAGAGAGAGAGGCTGCCGTGAGATCAAAACCAAAGAACTTGTGTATTACGATAACCCTAATCTCCCTTATAAAAGAGATTAGGGTAAAAAGGAGATTTACAAAATAAATCAATGAGAAATAAGGAAAATATTAAAGAGATCTTATAACTCTTTAATATTACAAAGAACCTCCTAAAACATAAAACTTTTCTTATTCAACACTGTGAATGTGTTGAGTCAGTTTATGCATGCTCCTACTGATTGTCACTGCAAGAGTGCAGAAAGAGTGTTGGGGTACCTAAAGAATGACCCAGGGAAAGGATTGTTGTATACTCAGCAAGACCAACTGAATATTCAAGGGTACTCTGACGCAGATTGGACAGGGTGCACTGATACTAGGAGGTCTACCACAGGGTACTGCATCTTTCTGGGGGGTAACCTGGTTGTATGGAGAAAAAAAAAGGTAGGAAGTTTGTTCGAGATCCAGTGCTGAGGCTGAATACAGGGCTGTTGCTATGGGAGTTACAGAAATGCTATGGTTAAAGATTCTTCTAGCAGATATTGGAATTGAAATGGAAGAGAATATGAAGATGTATTGTGACAACAAGTCGGCGATTAACCTTGCAAATAATCTTGTCCTGCATGACCGGACCAAACATGTGGAGATTGATCGCCACTTCATACAGGAACACATAGATTCAAAGGAGTTGATTCTGCCGTATATGAAGTCTGAAGATCAAATTGCAGATGTTTTAACTAAAGCCTTATGTACATCTCAATTTGAAAAAAATGTGAGCAAACTTGGCATGTTTGACATGTATGCCAAGCTTGAGGGGGAGTGTTAGAATATCGTGTATTGGGAACCGGGTCTGGATATGGACCCAGTCCCATGGGCGCGGGAACCGAGAGTGGCTCGGTACCCTAGGCGGGTCTCCCTCTTATATTCCCACTTATTGTTGTTTTGTTGATTAAGTGGTAATAATATTTTCTCTCTCCTAGGGTTGCGGTTGTGCCCCTAGGTTAGAGTTTCTCCGTGGTTTTTCACCTCTTTGAGGTTTTCCACGTATATCATGTGTTTCTTCTCTATCTCCCTATCCTGTTACGTGTTTCTACATCAACGTATATGTATATATTATTATGTTAAATTTTATTGTAATACAATTTGTTATTCCAGTTTTATATATTGTAATAAATGTTTTATATATATATATATATATATATATCTTGTCATGTACACTATATACCTGTTATATAGTATTGCATCAACCTATTATATGTATACTATATAGTATATACTGTTAGCTTGTTATATAATATGTAATATTGTGATACCTGTTGAATGTATACTACGTTAATATGGTTATGTACTTATATGTATTGTTATTGTTATGTACTTATATGTATACTATATCTACTGTCAGTCTTTTTTATTATATTATGTCATTCTTTAAGTACAGATGGATTAAAGCCTTCCTACTGATTTACATTCTTTCAACTTCTATTGATTTTGTATATTCAATGAAGCACAATTAATTTCTGATTGTTTAAGTTGATTATGCTTGTTATATTAGTACTCTCCACATTTCAAATATTAGTAATAGTTAGTCAAAATAATTTGACATATTAACATAATTAAAAAAATAAAAATAAAAAAATTGGTATCATTTTTTTGCCTAGGCTCGCCTAGGCACTAGGCTCTACCTGGGGCCCAGGTGCCCAGGCAGCACCTAGGTGCCTTGACAACATAGCTGAAAAGCATAGCATAAGCCTCTAGCTGTTTTTGACGTTTTCTGACTTTACTAACCAGCTAGGCTGGCACTCCGAGAAAGTCTACTTCATTTAAAGTCTTCAGGCTTGATTATTTCCGAATATTCAGTGGATTTAGCACTCTAGTTATGTGGAAAAAGAAAGGAGATCTACTTCAGCTAATCCAGGGAACAGGTAAACCACCCTTAAAAAAAGGAGCAGCTACGTCACATAGGTACGGGTACGAGTGCTGGTACGAGTATTGGTTCGGACTATTTTCAAAAAACTAGGGTACGGGGGTATAAAATAAGAATTCAAACAAAATAACGCATTCATGATTCAAAATTTATAGTTTCTAAAGAAGAAATTATTGGAAAAAATATAAAAACACAGCTTTGTATGTGTTTCCTTAGTGTAAATGGTGTAAAGAACAAAACTGAAATTCTAAATTTTGAATAGGAAAGGACTCTGTCAACTTTGATCGAGTCCTAAATCGGATGGATACGGTCCTGGGTATGTTGACCATACCCGGTACTGTTTGACCAATACCCAAGAGGTACCCGGGACAGTACCAGTACCAGCACCGACCGGTAAGGATACGCTGCCTTTACAGCAGTACCAATGTGACAAAGAGGAGCAGGTAGATGAACTTCAGAACTTAGATCCTTTGGAGCACCCAAAAAGTGCAGCGTTTGTTTCTACTTGAGGTTTTCCTTATCCTGATCATACAAAGACATCTGATGTTAAGCCTCCCTAGTTTAGTTCTTATTGCCTTCTGAACTGACACCTCATACACGCCAATGGAAAAGAAGGTCTATTATCTTCATCTTGACATCACCTATAGTGTCTTTTGGTGAGTGTCCAAGTCCTAAGGAAAAGTTCTTGCATTTTTTCAGTACCTTTAGATAAACGCAGGGTAGGAAAGAATACTTTTTGATGTTATCATTTTTCATATAAAAGAAAAAAAAAAGGTAATGTATTTCTTTGTTCAAGTTGATATCTTGAGTTCATAATACCTGTGTCATCTGCTTAAGCTCGTTTGGATCCATGTCTCTGTAGCCTTGAGCCAGTTCTTCTGCTACAGCAGCTTGTACAACAGCAGCTCCTACTTCTGCAGTAATGTGACGTATCCTGCAAGAGATTGCACACAGTTTCACATTATTGTTAAAGCATCTTCCTTATCACATATACAAGCACCATAAATCAAAATAAAAAATGACCATTTGTTACAGGAAGTAGATGAGAAAACATGATAAAGTTAGTCAAGTAACCAGTGCAGTAAAATAAATTAATGTTTAGGCCATTTTCTCCCTTACTGGACTTAGTTCTTTTATAGTAGTTCAAATTTTTAGTTATCAGAAACTCTTATGTAGTGCAGGGACATCATCTTTTTTCTAGAAGTGTTCTGGAAGCAGAAAACTCCAAAATTCTTATGAATAGGAGGTTAGGAGGCTTGCCTTTCATTAGTACACTTCCCTTGTCTTATGACTGACTCCTCCTGCTCCATGACTTGCTTTCCTCGTGCTTCTAGACATTTTTGTTCCTAACTTCTCCCACGTTTCACCGTTTTTTTTTTCAGTTTATTTATTATGCCCAAGGACCCAAGCCAAAAGTGACCTGAATGCCCAGTATCGTAGATCCCAATTCATCACCTAAAGACAATAATCTAATATAAGCACCATGAAAGTTTCACAAAATTTCCAAAGTAGAACTATTGAAAAGTCCCTCTACATACTTGAAGGGTTAATCCACCACCCTTAGGGAATATGCAGGCTCGCATCTTTGGACATAGTTCCAATTCCTGATCTTCACTTTGATACCAACTATAACAACCCATTCTACAAATGACCCATATATTCATTACAACAAATTAATCCAGACTATAACTAGCTTTTCTTGTATTTAACAAGGCTATAAGCACTTGGTTATTTATCAAATTATCCAATATAAGGCCATACTCAAGTCCTTCCACATACTTGAGGTATTACATTATAATATATGTAATCTATGTCACATAGGTACGGGTACGGGTGCGGGTACGGGTACCGGTATTGGTACGGGTACGGGCCATTTTCAAAAAACGTGAGTACGGGGGTACGGCCGTACACACGGACATACATATATATATATATATATCAAAAAATTTTAAACAATAACAAAATGCTAACGGTGTTCCTTTAAATACATTTTTCTTGAATGTTTCTGATTTTTACTAGTTTTTTCTGATTTTTTCTGATTTTTTTTAGATTTTTCTGAATTTTTTTGATTTTTTTTATTTTCCCGCCGTACCCAACCCCGTACCCGTACCCGTACCCATACCGTACCCGTACCCGTAGGGTACGGGGCCCTCCTAGCCGTACCCATGTGACTAAGTATGTAATATAGTAAGTGTAACACTTGCTTCTTTAGTTTTGTTGGTTTATCTTGCCTTCCAGTGATTTTGATCTCACATTTTTGCCTTCCTTTCTAGTCTTGTTTGCTTCGAAACTGCTTCAAGAACAAGCTTTTCTTTTCATTTCACAACACTGTTCAATGAATTGCTCCCAGCTCCAACTTTTTTGTATTGCATGTTGTATTAAAACATGTTTTGTGCTATGTCACATAGGTACGGGTACAGGTGCCAGTACGGGTACGGGTGCGGGTACAGGTACAGACCATTTTCAAAAAACTTGGGTGTAGGGGACCTAGGGGTACGGCCGCGCACACACACACACACACACATATATATATATAATTAAATCACTGCTTGCATCAACCCATATAAAGACATTTTATCAGGTATCTCACCCGACAAGAAAAAGGCACCAACATCATATAAATTAAACTCATAGAAGTGCGAAAGTTAAACATCATGAAAGGATGTTCAGAAAAAAGAACAATGCTGCTTTTCTAGCTAGACTTAGTAACCTATTGGAAACAAAAACCTTTACAAACATTGTGAAAACCTCAAATACATCTTCATATTCTCAGTCTTAATATAAACAGAATAATAAGTTTGAGTTTTCATATGAAACGCAACCCCACGATAAAAAAACAGAGGCCTAAATCTCTCTCCTCTCGTTTACAAACACGATCTGCAAGCTCGAGAATCGATGGAAAGAAGGGGAAAGACCAAAGAAAAGACCTGCGGTGGGAACGAAATGGACCTGGTTTTCTGGACGTACCCAAGGCATCTTCTTCTGTTGTGCACAAGGCAAGAGAGAGGGCACAGGGCAAGAGGGCGAGAGAGAGGGCACAAGGCGAGAGGATGAGAGAGAAAGCACAGGGCGAGAGGGAGGGCGAGGGGCGACTGGGCGAGAGGAGAGGGGCGAGAGGGTGAGGTATCATGCAAGACAAAGGGAAAAAAAAGTCAACTTTTAAAACGTGCGATGACTCGATGGACGCTTTTGGACTCGATCGACCTTGACATAGTTTGAAAGCGGACAGTTTCATCCTCGGGTACGTTGACCATACCCGATACAGTCAATGGTGTACTCGGGACGTACCCGAGGTTGTACATGTACCCGTATCGGTATCGTACAGGTACTGCTCGTGTTACATAGGTTTTGTGTATCATGTCTATCCATAGTAGGTAGAATTTATTAGGTATTGTATAATTAATTGTTTTTTGAATAACCGGTAGAAATGGATTTAGCTAAAGAAAAAGTTTTTACCGCTACCCAATATCCCTTTCTCTTCCAAAAATTTCTACAAATATGATTTTTTGGTATAGAAGTACATTTTTTTGGAACCGCCATGCAAAATGGCAATTCCCGCTCCTTGGGAGGTACCGAATAAATGACTACTGGAATTGGGGTTTTGGGCATAAAGATTCCACTGACCTGTAAAAAGTGGCCCCAATCCTTGGGGATATGGTAATAAGCCTGGGCGTCGGGCTCGGGTCCGGGCCGGGGAAAACCTGGCCCAGGCCGGGCCTGGGCCCGATAGGCCGGCCCGGCAGCGGCCCGACTCCCGCCCTCCGTCCCCCGCTCCCTCTCCCTCTCTGCTCCTGCTCTCCCCCTCCCTTCCCGTCTCCCTCTCCACTCCCCCTCTCCGCTCCCGCTCTCCCTCTCCCTGAGTCCCTTCCTATCTCCCTCGCCGCTCCCCCTCCTCCTCCGTCGTCATTGCTGCAGTCGGCGGAGACCCAACGCCGTAGCTGGAGGGCAGGGGGAAAGAAGGTCGAGGAGGGGGAAAGGGGGTCGGGACAAATAATTATTTATTCACAAACCCCGTGTGGGGCTAATAGTTCTCATTTCCCATCTCATGGAAAACCCTTTTCGCTCCGCTTAGCCCTACCGCCTTCTAGGGGTATTTTAGTGATAGGTTTTATAGGAACTGGACGATCATATTTTGTCAAATACCGAGGCATTTTTATCATTACTTTTTCGTATTATTATTTCTTAGGTGGCAAATTCTTAACTCTTGTAGTTTTGCATATTCCATGTCAACCTTATTTTTCTCATTATTATCCAAAAAAACCATCAACAAATTTCGGACAACCTTTACCTCATATATAATGCTCCAAAGATAACGTCTAGAAAAACCACCATCAAGAGAGCTCAACACTCAACCTCCAACAGTAGCACTCAGTTTTAGCACCAGCAGAAAATGAATGTTGGTCAGAAAACATGTTTAGCACTTTAGCTCCTCACACCTCTTGATCTAGTAGCACATTTTGAAGCTGATTATGCAAGATCTATTGAAGACAAAAAATCTACTACATGATTTTCTCCTTCTAAGGGGGAATTTGGTCACTTGGAGTTCTTGCCAGGTCTAGTTTAGAATATAAGTACAGGGGTTTGGCCCAAACTACAACCGATATAATGTGGGGTAAATCCATGCTAACTGATTTATGTTCAAATGGCACCCAGACAACAAACCCAAAGCATCAAATACAGAGAATTGGCTGACCTGAGCCACAGATTTTGTTGTCTTCAGCGTGGTTGTGCAGTTGCAGCTGAAAACTTCAGCTGCTCCTCAAATAACCCCCAAAACTATTGAACAATGGGTTGAAACCGTTGTTTAAGCTTCCTTCATATAGTAAGTTACCATGCTGCCCCTTGCTTATATGAGTTACAACAACAGGTCCTTTAAAACATTTTGTTAGAATATCATGTATAAGGGTACCGGGTCTGGATATGGACCCGGTCCCATGGGCGCGAGTACCGAGAGTGGCTCGGTACCCTAGGCGGGTCTCCCTCTTATATAATCTCACTTATGGTGTAATTTTTGATTAAGTGGAATAAGACTTTCTCTCTCCTAGGGTTGCGGTTGAACACCTAGGTAGAGCTTCTCCGTGGTTTTTCACCTCTCTTTGAGGTTTTCCACGTATATTGTGTGTCTCTTTTCCTTCTCCCTATCTCGTTACGTGTTTCTACATGGTATCAAAGCCAACGAGTTTGGGAAATTTTTAGGGTTTGTGAAGTTCCAACCCTAATATCTCTCACCGCGACTACCGCCACCCCTGCAGCCGCCGTGCAGCATCCACTGCCGCTGCCGCCGCCGCCCGCCGATGTCACCCCTCCTGCGGCGTCACTCTTGTGCCGTCGTTCTTGTGTTGTTGACCGGCGTCGTCGTCTTGCTTCCCGGAGAAGAAGGGAGTTATGCGTGCTTAGGCACTTCCTAGGCTTGCTGAAGTGGCTGGTCCGTGACTTGGTAGAGGACGTAAAGGAGGAGAGGAGCGTAACTTGAGGATTGCATCAACGTCCGCCGGCGCTCCGACGATCGCATCCCCCTTTCCTTACAAAAGACCGAGGTTAAATTGGTCTTACGGCTGAAGGCTTTCCTCATCTCAAAGTTGATTTCTTATTCACTTCTATACCTTGATACTTGCTGGTTTTGCCTCTTGAATCTTGATTCCAGCAAGGAGAACGTGTGGTGCAACCTCTACCCGCGGGAGATTCAACCCAAGAGAGAGTAGGCATCGCTTCCGTCGAGCGACATCGACGATTGTTTCCCCCAATCGACATTCTGTTTACTCTTGGGGTTGATTGGGAATCCGGTAAAGATATTACCTCTCTCTCTTTATCGTTCCTTTCTAGATAGAACTTGATTTTTCTCTCGTTCTTGTGATTCTATCCAAGGATTTTACTGCCCGTTGGTGCTCATCGTTGTTCCGCGCCGCTGGTGACCTGTGGCGCCGTCGTTCTTTCGTCGTTGTCTCTTGTGCCGGTGAAGGGTTTCCCGGTGCTGTTTTTTTTTTTTCTTTGTCTCTCTCTGGTGATCGTGATGGCTGAAGAGATGACTCCCAAGGTCGGTGATTGGATTGTTGATAGCGGAGCTACGCATCATATGACAGGGGATCCTAAGATGTTTCAAGAATACAAATTGTCTTCCGGGCAGCAACGCGTGTCTATGGCAGATGGGTCTTCTATTTCTGTGGCTGGAAAAGGGAGTTTGTCCTTGTTGAATAAATATCTTCTTCATAATGCTCTTCATGTTCCCAATATTCCGGTGAATCTGTTATCTGTCAGCAGTATTACCAAATAACTCAATTGCAATCTAATCTTCTCTGCTGATCGGTGTTTCCTGCAGGACTTGGTGACGGGGACGAAGATTGGGATTGGTTCGGTTATTGATGGACTCTACAGACTGCCCGTGCAGGTTGCTTCTGCTCTTATTTCAGCCACTAGTGGACAGTTGTCAGGTGTGGAGGACAGATCTACCATCGTGCGATGGCACAAGCGGCTTGGCCATCTCCCATTCCAGTTGATTAAGAAGTTGTTTCCTCGACTTTTTACCTCTATTTCCCTGAACTCCCTCACCTGTGAAGTGTGTCAGTTAGCTAAACATGTTAGGGCTTCGTACCCTATTTCTTTCAATAAAACCATCCGTCTGTTTGCCTTGGTTCACTTTGATGTTTGGGGTCCTTCGGGAGTACCCACTTGTCGTGGTTTTCGTTACTTTATGACTCTTATTGATGAAACTCTCGTTGTACGTTCATGTACCTGTTGAAAGACCGTAGTGAAGTTCCCGTCATTGTCAAGAATTTTGTTGCATTTGTTGAGACTCAATTTCAGACTTCTGTTCAGGCTTTCCGCACTGATAATGCTAGAGAGTATGTCTCTCAATCTCTTGATGACTTCTTGAAGAGCAAGGGTATTATCCATGAGACGTCCTGTAGTTACACCCCTCCCCAAAATGGCGTAGCTGAACGGAAAAATCGCCATTTATTAGCTGTCACCCGGGCTATTATGTTCCATAGACATGTTCCTAAGCGCTACTGGGGTGATGCTCTTCTCACTAGTGCCCACCTTATTAATCGTATGCCTACTCGTGTGTTGAATGGTCAGTCTCCTTATTCTATGTTGTGGCCCACTCAGAATCTTTGGCCTCTTACTCCTCGAGTGTTTGGGTGTAGTTGTTTTGTTCATGACCATAGCCCTACCCTCAAGAAACTTGACCCTCGGTCTATCAAAGTTGTCTTCTTGGGGTATTCCTCCACTCAGAAGGGATACAAATGTGTTGACCCAACTACTTCCAAAGTTTATGTTTCTAGGGATGTTACATTTCACGAACATGAGGCTTACTTTCCTGTGAATCCTCATCAGGGGGAGTGTCTAGGGAACAAAGGGGAAGAGTATTCTTCCAATCAGTTGATTCAGTTTATGAAATTCTTGGATTACAAGGCCAGTCCCAGTGTGGTAGACACGGTCAGTGATGATAGAGATAGTCATATGGAAGGGGGCTCTGTGGATACTCAGCCCACAGGCCGTTATCACTTGTTTGGCCAGGTTTATAACAGGAAGAAGAAAGCTGTGGTGGAAGATGTTGATATAACCAATCCCAACTCTGTGACTTCCCCGGATGACCCAAGTCCAATGACTGTGACTTCCCCGGATGACCCAAGTCCAATGAATGAAGAGCTTCCCATAGCCTTGCGCAAGGGCACCAGGTCATGTACGTCTCACTCTATTCAGAGATTTGTCTCCTATGCTAAACTCAGTAAAGACTACAAGTGCTTTATTACTTCTTTATCTAGGGCTGTGATTCCCAGGTCAGTGAAAGATGCTAGGGATGATCCTAAATGGCTACAGGCCATGACAGAGGAGATGGATGCTTTAGCAAAGAACAACACGTGTGAAGTACAAACCTGATGGCACTGTAGAACGGTATAAAGCTCGTCTTGTTGCAAAGGGGTTCAGCCAGAAATATGGGATTGACTACCTTGAGACTTTTGCTCCTGTTGCAAAATTGAAGACGGTGAGGGTCATCCTAGCTCTTGCAGTGCACAAGAAGTGGAACGCCTTCTTGAATGGTCACCTTGAGGAAGAAGTCTATATGAGCATGCCGCCTGGATATACTCAGAATGGAAAATGTTGCTATCTCAAGAAAGCCTTGTATGGTCTCAAGCAGTCCCCTAGAGCTTGGTTTGAAAGACTAAGGGTTGTAATGAAGACGAATGGATATAAACAGGGAAATGGTGATCACACCCTCTTCATCAAGCAGAGAAATGGTCTGGTGAGCCTTCTACTCATATATGTTGATGATATGATTGTCACTAGTGATGACGAAGAAGAAAAAAGGAAGATGAAAGAAACGTTAGCTGCTGAATTCGATCTCAAAGATCTGGGTAAGTTAAGGTATTTTTTGGGAATTGAGATCGCGCGATCTGAGACTGGACTTGTTATGAGCCAAAGAAAATACACTTTGGATCTTATAAAAGAGACAGGTAAACTGGGATGCAGGCCCTTTCTTACTCCAATGGATTCTGGCACAAAGATAAGTATCAAAACTGGGACAATCTTGGATGAGGAAGGAAAAGGGAGGTATCAACGGCTGGTTGATAAGCTTATTTATATCACTCTTACTCGCTCGGATATTACATATGTTGTGGGTGTGTTAAGTCAGTTTATGCATGCCCCTACTGATTGCCATTGAAAAAGTGCAGAAAGAGTATTGAGATACTTAAAGAATGACCCAGGGAAAGGACTGCTCTATACTCGATAAGATCAACTCAGCATTGAAGGATACTCTGACGCCGACTGGGCAGGATGCACAGATACTAGAAGGTCTACCACAAGATATTGCATCTTCCTTGGAGGTAACCTGGTGGTATGGAGAAGTAAAAGACAAGAAGTTTGTTCCAGGTCCAGTGCTGAGGCTGAATACAGGGCAGTTGCTATGAGGGTTACAGAAATGTTATGGCTCAAAATTCTTCTAGCAGATATTGGGGTTAAAATGGAAGAGAAGATGAGGATGTATTGTGACAACAAGTCGGCTATTAACTTGGCAAACAATCCTGTCCTGCATGACAGGACCAAACATGTGGAGATCGATCGCCACTTCATACGGGAACGCATTGATTCAAAGGAGTTGATTCTGCCATATATGAAGTCTGAAGATCAAATCGCAGATGTGTTAACCAAAGGATTATGTACATCTTCATTTGAAAAGAATGTTAGCAAGCTTGGCATGTTTGACATGTATGCCAAACTTGAGGGGGAGTGTTAGAATATCATGTATAAGGGTACCGGGTCTGGATATGGAACCGGTCCCATGGGCGCGGGTACCGAGAGTGGCTCGGTACCCTAGGCGGGTCTCCCTCTTATATAATCTCACTTATGGTGTAATTGTTGATTAAGTGGAATAAGACTTTCTCTCTCCTAGGGTTGCGGTTGTGCACTTAGGTAGAGCTTCTAGGTGGTTTTTCACCTCTCTTTAAGGTTTTCCACGTATATTGTGTGTCTTTTTTCCTTCCCCCTATCTCGTTACGTGTTTCTACACATTTAATAAGAAAATCTGAGGTGTAAGGCCTTTGACCAACTTATAAAGACTGAGAGGCCCATATAGAGTATGTCAAACACTACCCCACAAACTTGGCATGATTAAGAGAGATCATTCCAAGCTTGTCATTAAAGGATTCTGAATTTGGAAGGTGATCAGTATTTTGTAAATATGTTAGCAACTTGGCCTTCAGTCCTTCATGCTTGAATGATATCAATGCTTCTTCATATGCTCTCTATGTGAAATGACAATCAATCTCAATATGTTTTATCCTTTCATGAAATTTTGGATTTTTAGCAATGTGAATTGCATTCATGTTATCAAGAATCAATCTTGTTCTATTATGTGTTGGGATTCCAACCTCTTTCTGTAGCCATGTTATCCATGTTATTTCAGTTGTATCGTAAGCTGGGTCTATATTCAACTTCAACTATAGATGATGCTACATTTTGTTGCATCTTGTTTTTCCACAAAATCATAGACTAACCAAGAGAGACACAAAATCTAGTTGTAGAAAGTCCATCTCAAGTAGATCCTCCAAAGTCAGCATCACAATAGGCAACAAATACTTTAGAATTGAATAAAGTAAAGAACATCCCGTAGTCAATTTTATCCCTTATGTTGACAGATATTGGTGTACGGGTCCAGATCTGAACCCGATCCAGTATGTCCTAATTAGGGCATACTTATATCATTGTAACCCTAATCTTTAAGGTGAATAAAATCTTAAGAGAGAGAGAGTTTGGCGGCTAGTGGGCACCGGCTCCTCTTCATCCGTGGTTTTTTTCCCTCTTGTTGAGGATTTTTCCACGTTATATCGTGATCGTCGTTTTCTTTCTCTCCTTGTTCGTGTTTCTACATGGTATCAGAGCCGTGAAGTTCTGGTGTTTCTGGTTGGTCATTGGATTTTGTTCGTGTTGGAGGACTCGCCCAGCACTGTTCATCGCCCGACACTGTTCATCGCCCATCACTGTTCATCGGATGCACCCGACGCCTCGCCCGTCGCACCTGACGCCTGTGCCCGAAGCCTCCGCTCAGCGACGACCCGCTCAGCGCCACTCTGCCTCTGCCTCCTCCTGGTTCTGACGACCCGCCCAGCGCCGCTCTGCCTCCGCCTCATTCGGGCGATCTGGTTCCGCCCTTTTCCGGAGTCCATCTCCTCGGTTTTCCGGCGCCCGTCGCACCCGACGCCTGCCCCCGATGCAACCAGAAACGCACCACCCAGCGCCGCCCTGGCTCTGCCTTTATCAGGTTCCGGCGACCTGGTTCCCCCTTGTTGCTGTCTCTACCGCCGGTGAGGTTCCGGCGTTCTCCGTTTTGTCTGTTGGCTTCTCCCTGTCCGTTGATTTCTGTCACCTGCTCTCTGCCTACCTGCTACTTGTTGTGTTGTGTTGTGCTGCTGCTTCCTGTCTCTCTGTAGCGCCCGTCTGTGATTATGGCAGTCTCTTCCTCGTCGACCGTTAACACAAATCAAACTGAAATCGGGGCTGTCAGACCTGAGAATGTTCCCATGCAGGCTATTACTCTTCGTCTTACAAAGGAGAACTATTTCTCGTGGTCGCCTGCTATGACTATGGGGATTGCTGGCTGCGGTCAGATGACCTATATCGATGGGAGCAACCCTGAACCAGCAAGAACAAGTGGTGTGTGGCATACATGGTTTCTTGAGGACAATCAAGTGAAAACTTGGATTGTCAACTCCGTCTCCGCCGATATTCAGCCCCTTATCCTTCGGAAAGAAGACTGCAAGAGACATGTGGGTGGTTCTAGAGCAAATGTATGGCCAAAAGAAAACGGCTATTCGTACTTACCAAATAATGAAGACTCTCTATGGCCTTCGACAAGGGAACTCTTCTGTTGCAGATTACTATGGGGCTTTGAAAGCCAAGTGGGAAGAGCTTGACTATCATTCTGATATTCTTTGGCATTGTCCCCAAGATCAGGCACTTCATGTCACTCAGGAATGGGAAAACAGGGTGTTCCTCTTTTTAGTTGGTTTAAATGATGAGTTTGAAGGTGTTAGAAGCCAGATTCTGAATCCAGGAGAGGTGTCTAGTATTGAAGATGTGTACTCCTGTGTTGAAGCGAAAGAACAGAGAAGGCTGGTTACAAATGAGGGGAAGAGGGATCTCGTGCCCTATCATGAGAGATCCGCTCTTGTGAGTCGTGGTTCTGGCGGCCCGACTAGATCCCTTCGCAGATGCACTCACTGCAAGAAGACTGGTCACACCGTGGATTATTGTTGGGATCTTCATCCAGAGAAGAAGGGAAACAAAGGAAGATCTTCTATTGGGAAGACGCCTATGTCTTAGGTGCACAAATCCAGTGGAGAAAAAGTCTCCATTTCTGTTGACCAGATTCGTGAACTGAGGGCCTACTTGGGTCGAATCGATATCAACCAGGCCGAGACATCTGATGAGACAAAGGCTAATCATGCTCTTGCAGTAATTGGCGATACATGTAACTCTTCTGTGGGGGAATGGATTGTGGATAGTGGTGCCACTCACCACATGACAGGTAACCCAAAATTGTTTCATGAATATAAGTTATCTTCGGGAAGGGAACGTGTTTCTCTCGCAGATGGTTCCTCTACTGTTGTGGCAGGCGAAGGAACTCTGTCCTTGTTGGACAAATTTCATGTGCGGGGAGCTTTACATGACCCCCAGTTTCCCTTAAACATCCTGTCAGTTAGTAAACTTACTAAAGAGCTGAACTGTGAACTCATTTTTTTTGCCAACCGTTGTGTTTTGCAGGACTTGGTGACAGGGAAGAGGATTGGGATTGGTTTGGCGTCTGATGGCCTATATCGTCTTCTCATACATGTAGCTACAACTCTCATGACAGCGATCAGCAAGACAGAAAAACGAAGAGAAGATTTTTTTCAGTCCTTCTTGTACTGGCATGAACATTTTGGGCATTTACCTTTTGGGATTTTGAAACAGTTGTTTCCCGAATTGTGTTCTTCTTTGAACTTGTCTTTGATTTCTTGTGATGTTTGTCAGTTTGCCAAACATGTGAGAGCTTCGTACCCTATTTCTACTAGTTGTGTTAATGAAGCTTTTTCTTTGGTTCACTCGGATGTGTGGGGGCCTTCGGGAATTCATAACTGTCAAGGTTTTCAATATTTTATCACTTTTATTGATGATATCTCTCGGGCTACCTTTGTGTACTTGTTAAAAGATCGCAGTGAGGTTCCTCGTATCATAGAGACTTTCATTCATCTTGTGCACACTCAATTAGGTGGAAATATTAAAACCTTCCGGTTCGATAATGCCCGTGAGTATATGTGTCAGTCTGTTGAGGATCTTTTTCGAAAAAGGGGGATTGTTCATGAGACGTCTTGTAGTTATACCCCCCCACAAAATGGGGTGGCTGAATGGAAAAATCGTCAGCTTCTTAATGTCACTAGGGCCCTTTTGTTTCAGAGAAATCGTCCCAAACATTATTGGGGTGATGCGGTTCTTACTAGTGCGTACCTCATCAATCGCATGCCCAGTCGTGTTCTGAATGGTCGGACTCCCCATTCGTTACTTCCTGGCAGTCATCAACCATTTCTACTCCCTCTTCGTGTTTTTGGCTGTGTGTTTTATACATAATCACAGTCCCAATATTAAGAAACTTGATCCCAGGTCTATCAAAGGTGTGTTTGTTGGGTATTCCCCTACTCAGAAAGGATACAGATGTATTGATCCGATCACTGGTCGAGTTTATGTTACGAGGGATGTTACCTTCTTGGAACATGCCTCTTACTTTGGTGAGAATCCTCTTCAGGGGGGAGAAGTCTGTGGTTAGGGAAGAGTATTCTCAGAGTCAGGAGCTTCAATTTACAGATATTTTTGGACTACAGGAAAGCAGAATCTCTCACTGTTGTTGACGTGTTTGAGAAGGAGGAAGGGTGCGACACTGGAATTGAGAAGGAAGGTCATCATGTGTTTGGACAGGTCTACTCTAGACGAGGTGCTCGGACAGAAGAACTGACTTGTGGTGCGAGATCTACTTCCAATCCCAATGCCACTCCTTCCCTGGATGAACCAAGTCCTACCTTGAAGACTCAAGATGAGGTTGAAAAGAAAAATGAAGATCTCCCCATTGCCCTGAGAAAGGGTGTCAGGTCATGTACTCAACACCCTATTGGTAATTTTGTATCTTATTCCAGACTTGGAAAATATTACAAGTGTTTTGTTTCTTCTCTTTCTTTGGCTGTGATTCCCAGGACCGTTGTTGAAGCTCAAAGTGATTCCAAGTGGGCTAATGCTATGAAAGAAGAAATGGAAGCCTTGAGAAGAAACATGACATGGGAAGTTGTGAAGATTCCTGAGGCAGCTCACTTAGTTGGATCCAAATGGGTGTATACCATCAAGTACAAACCAGATGGAAGTGTTGAAAGGTATAAAGCTCGTCTTGTAGCCAAGGGGTTTAGCCAGAAATATGGAATTGATTACTTGGAGACCTTTGCTCCTATTGCAAAAATGAAGACAGTTAGAGTTGATATATCCCTAGCTGTGATGAAGGAGTGGAAGATGTACCAACTAGATGTTAAGAATGCCTTCCTCAATGGTGACCTCGAAGAAGAAGTATATATGCATATGCCTCCAGGATATGAAGAACCAGAGAAATGCTGGAAGCTGAAAAAGGCCTTATATGGCCTCAAGCAGTCGCCCAGAGCATGGTTTGAACGACTGAGACGAGTGATGCAACATCATGAGTACAATCAAGGGAATGGAGACCACACTCTGTTTGTGAAGAAAAAGGAGGGCAGGGTCACTCTTTTACTTGTCTATGTGGATGACATGATTGTCACGTGGATAACATGATTGTCAAAGGTAATGATGAGGAGGAGATCATCAAGTTAAAAGGGTTACTGGCTACGGAATTCGATCTCAAGGATCTTGGAAAGCTGAGGTATTTTCTTGGTATTGAGATTGCTAGATCGAGTACTAGTCTGGTGCTGAACCAAAGGAAATACACATTAGATCTGTTGGAAGAGACTGGTAAGTTGGGGTGTAAACCTGCTTCTACCCCACTTGACACCAGGCACAAGTTGAGCCTGAGAGATGGAGAACTGCTCTGTGAAGAAGCTAAGGGAAGAAATCAACGTTTGGTTGGGAAGTTGATTTATCTTACCCGCACTAAACCTGATATCACTTTCGCGGTGAATGTATTGAGTCAATTCATGCATGCACCTACTGATGTACATCTGAAGGCTGTGGACAGAGTATTATGTTACTTGAAGAGAAATCCTGGCAAGGGGCTCTTGTATGTAAAACAAGAAACTGTAGAGATCGATGGGTATTCCGATGCAGACTGGGCAGGTTGTGCTGATACCAGACAATCTACTACAGGGTATTGTGTCTACCTGGGAGGAAATCTTGTAGTATGGAGGAGCAAGAGACAGGATGTATGCTCTCGATCTAGTGCAGAGGCAGAATATAGAGCCGTTGCTATGGGAGTGTCAGAGTTACTATGGTTGAAAATATTGCTAACTGATATTTGAATAAAGATTGAAGGACCTATGAAGATGTACTGTGATAACAAGTCTGCAATCAATTTAGCCAACAACCCTGTTCTACATGACAGAACAAAGCATGTTGAGATTGACCGTCACTTCATTCGTGAAAGGATTGATGCTAAGGAATTAATCCTACCTTACATGAAGTCTGGAAACCAAACTGCTGATGTTCTGACGAAGGCTCTATCCTCGACTTCGTTTGAAAGAAATGTATCCAAGTTGGACATGTTTGATATGTATGCTCAACTTGAGGGGGAGTGTTGACAGATATTGGTGTACGGGTCCAGATCTGGCCCCGATCCAGTATGTCCTAATTAGGGCATACTTATATCATTGTAACCCTAATCTTTAAGGTGAATTAAATCTTAAGAGAGAGAGAGAGTTTGGCGGCTAGTGGGCACCGGCTCCTCCTCATCCGTGGTTTTTTTCCCTCTTGTTGAGGGTTTTTCCACGTTACATCGTGATCGTCGTTTTCTTTCTCTCCTTGTTCGTGTTTCTACACCTTATGTACCTGATAATTCTTAGAAAGATATATTGATTTAGTGCATTCATAAACTGTCTTACTACATGAACTGCACAAGTTAGATCTGGTCTTGAGATGGTGAGATAATCGAGCTCCCAACAAGTTGCCTGTGGCTGTAATTGCGAGTATGTCTTCCTCATGAAAGACCACATCTCCTTGGCCTTGGTATAATATGCAATAGTTGGGGCTATATGAGACTCCACACTATTCATAATCCAAGACATAACAATGTAATTATCTTCATCCCGCGCAGCATATATTCCTTTTTTCTCAATAGGTTCATCCTCCTCAAGAATATATTTCTTCCTATGGCCAGCCACAGACATTATGAATATCCTGAACCATATTTCATATTGAACCATTAAGCTTGATCGTGGTTCCATAGGAGAAGGAATTTCCAGCCATCTTGTATTCAGTAGAGCCCTCAGATTTACTGTTATCAGCCATAGTAAATGAGAAAAGACCGATGGGTGTACACATTAAGAGTCTAGGATGTTGCCGTCCACTAATATCAAACGCACAAGATCAAAGGCAGCATAGAGTCAATAACAAATCTGAAACTTTCTCAAACAGGCAGCACAATAACAAATCTGAAACTTCCTCAAACAGGCAGCAATATCTCAAACGGGAAACAAGATCCGAAACTTTCTCAAATACGTTAACAAATCTGAAACTTTCTCAAACAGGCAGCAATATCTCAAACGGAAAACAAGATCTGAAACTTTCTCAAATACGTAGATCTGATACCATGTTACAGGTTGAGAGAGAGACGAGAGAGATGTTGAGGAAAGGAGAGAACGAGAGAGAGAGAGAGAGCCAAAAGAATTGATTCATTAATGTAACCCTAATCTCTTTTAAAGGAGATTAGGGCTGGCTGCAAACACTTTACAAGAACAGTCCAACAACTGTAATAAAATGTTTAAAGACATCCTCTTTAACTTTTTAATATTTCAGAAATACTCTTTAACAGTTAAGTTACTACATTGTGATGGATGAATCAAATTCATCAACGGTTAGAAGTGACCGGGTAGATGTCGAGGCCTCCAAAACCGAAAATATTCATGTTCAAGTCACCACTATTCGACTCACGAAAGATAATTATTTACACTGGTCCGCTGCCATCACTATGGGGATTGTTGGTTGGGGGCAAATTACTTATGTCAATGGGAAGAAGACTGAACCACTTGAGGCTAGCCCAGCATGGGATATGTGGTTCCTTGAGGACAACCAAGTTAAAACTTGCATTGTCAACTTTGTGTCATCTGATATTCAATCTCTCATTCTTCGTAAGAAGACTGCCAGGGATATGTGGGTCATTTTAGAACAGATGTATGGTCAAAAGAAGAAGGATGTTCGTGTGTATCAGCTTATAAAAAATGTTTATGCCCTACGACAAGGAGAACTTTCTGTGGCAAAATGTTATATGGCGTTAAAATCCAAATAGGAGAAACTTGACTACTATTCCGATGATACTTAGAATTGTCCCCAAGTCTATGACAATTTCTAATGTGTTACGGGTTATGAAGATGTTAAGATTTCCCAATCTATGACAATTTCTAATGTGTTATATGATACTAAGTTTCTCACTATTTTTTATCTGTCGGACAATTGACTAATGACATACATTGTCGTGTTACATTTAGCTCTGATTTATGTTCATTTCAAGACTTGCAAACTAGGAAAACGATTGATGGAGGCTATGAGAAAGTGGGCATCTACATTCTGTCTGATTTTGTGGGTATTGTAAGCTTGCAGCCTCCTCAACTTCTTCACTGTCCTCCTCCTTCCAATAGCATCTCAAAATAGGTCGTCTCCAACCTCCATCACCTACTTCCTCATCTATCAGTACCAGAGTCATTCCAGTGTGAAGCCAGTCAACTATGCAATATTAAAAAACCTTAAGTTCCTAGGTGGTCCTTTGCAATATTTAATAGTTAGGAGTTCTCTTTAAACATTGCTCTATTTTTTTTATGTTATTTGTAAGTCTCTACCGCTGCCCTAATCTATCTATTATTGAGATTAGAGATAGTTAATAAGATGATTTTTCTCTCTCTAAGACTGTCAGTTGTAACACAATTCCCAGCATGCAATCCACATTGAGGTCATACACCACAATCCCCTACTTCCTAAAATAAAACAAACAATTTTGACATGAATGACATTGACAGGGCAATAATAGCTTTAATAGTTTGGAGTTTGTAATCAAATAGATCCTCTAACCCCAGGCAACTTACGCATTCAATGTACTATGTCAATTGTAAAAGGATTATTACTGACAACATCTGATAGAAACCAAAAAGAAAAAAAAAAGTTGGTGCCAAATGACTTGATCATGGAGCATAATTTTTGAATGAAATAGCAAAACAGAATTATAATAGGCATAAGACTGATATTATGGGATGAGCTTAGCGTTTTGATTAAGCAGAAGAAGTACCTGGATATTGAGGGAAAAATAATGCCTTTCTGGATCTCTTCATCGGTAATATATGATGCTAGGCTGAAGCAAATAGCTCTATGTCAGAATTTTTCAATATGCTTTTCAATATGATACAAATAAAAGCCATTAAATAAGAGACAATTTTTAAGTCCAAATTAGCACTGCAAACAAAACATTGCCATTCTACAAGAATTTGACATGAACACAAAGCCTCCAACAAGCAACCCACCACTTCCTCAGCCAAGCAGCCATCAGTTGCCAATGGCCAGGTCATGACAGAACCAGATTAGGGTTGCTTATGCTAAATAACTAGGCTGCTAGGTCACACCGATATGGCTAAATAGTTGTTGTATCTGTGTCCACGCACTAACACGCCAACAAAGGAACGGCAACATAAATGGACACGTAAGTTTTGATTTTTGCATATTTATTGTGGAATTTTTCAGATTTTTTGTGAAATTTTGCATATTCCTTATGGAATTTTGAAATTTTGCATATTTTTTGTGGTATTTTCCGTATTTGTTTGTGAAATACACACCGACACAGGTATGACAACACATTTGGACACAGTTTCATATTTTTTATAAGATTTTTCAGATTTTTTGTGAAATTTTACATATTGTTTATGGAATTTTGAAATTTTGCATATTTTTTGTGGTATTTTCCGTATTTGTTTGTGAAATACACGCCGACACAGGTATGACAACACATTTGGACACAGTTTCATATTTTTTATGGGATTTTGCAGATTTTTTGTGAAATTTTACATATTGTTTAGGGAATTTTGGAATTCTTTTGTGGTATTTTCCATATTTATTTGTGGAATTTTACACGTATATATATACACACACATATTGTAACATTTTATGTCTTGGCGGGTCGGGTTGGATCGGGTCTAGACCCGGACCCGATGTCCACGCGCGAAGAGGAAGCCCGACGCGGGTTCTTCTTCGTCGCTCTCTCATCTCACGGGTGTGAAGCAGGACGTAGTGAAAATCAGAGGCGAAGGATAGTGCAGCGGCGACAGAGGTGAAGGGTAGGAACGAACGTGAACGGCAGCGGCGACGGCGCACAAGTGAGCCCTGTTGATCCCTCTCTGTCTCCTCAGTTTTCTTCTTCTTTCTCACCCTCTATCGTGGTTCTTCTCCCCCTCGCCATTCTTTGTCAGTCTCCCCCTGTCCCGAGTTTTCTTCCGCAAGTTCTCACTCCCTCTCGTGTTCTCCTTCTCCCTCTCGCGTTTTCTGTCTGTCTCCCTCCTTCGCAACTCTCTCGTCCCTCTACCCGCACTCTCTCTCTCTCTCTACCGCGAGTCATTTTCGTGTGCAGCCCCCTCTCTCATCGTCTCTCTGCTCACACTCTTCCTACAGCCAATCTCACTCTCATCATTTTTCCCTCCCCCTCAACCGAGACTCTCCCTCTCTGCACTCTCTCTCTCTCTCACCTGCCTTTTCTCCCTCTCCCGAACCCTTTGTTTCCCCCCTCTTTGTCTATCCATCACCGTCACCCTCCCATGCGCTGCCTTTGTCACTCGCATCTCTCGTGTACTCCCTCTCATCTTCAATCTCCCTCAGCCGATCCTCCTTTCACTTCGCCGAGTGCCCCTTCTAACGGCGGACTCTCTTCTTGAACTCTTTTCCACTCATTCTCACTCTTTTGTGGTTGTTGGGTTGGAATTGCAGTTTGGGGAACACGTCCTTCCACTCATAACAGCGAATTGAAGGTGTCGATGGCGACGACATTGTATAATTTTGGGATCAATCGAGCATTTGAGGTGGCTGCCGAGAGCACCACAACAGTTTGGACTCTAAGAGTGGGGTGAGCGAGGCCTAATTGAGCCTAAATTGTCTAATATTTTCTGTTAGTGAATGTATAATTATTATTTGAGTATGCTAGACTCAAGATTGGATGATTTAAAATGCATGTTAACGACGTTGCTATTTTGGAGAAGGTCTAGGACTATTTTGGAGGGACAATGATATATGTCTATAATTATCTTTCTAGCATGATGGGTTAATGTTCGAAGTGGTTAGAAAACATGGTAAAGATTTGATGTGGTTGAGAAAGTTTAGAACTGTTTTAGCGAACTTGTGACGTATGCTATTGTTGATGTGCGTATCGTGTTGCTTGTCGGGAAAGAGTATGTTTGTTCGGAAGACGCCTCAACTAAGAAAGCAAGTGAGAAATGTATTAGTGATTGGTTGAATCGAAAGCTCGGAGTTTAAATCGTTTGGTCATAACCTCAAGAGTTGGGAAGAGACCTATTGGAGGGCCTTGTGGGCTGATACTACTTGTCGGCACTCTTTTGAGGCGATGACCGACACCTGAATGATTCTATTTCAAACTTGTATAGATTGTAAAGCGGAGCAAGTAGAAATCTTATCGCTTCTCTTTGTTTACAGGTACATTAGGCACGTCGAGTAGACCTTAAGCAACAAAATTCGAACTTGAGACATTTTGGGTATTTTGGAGATGCACGGCAAGTATGGATACCTGACATTCCAGGCAAATCCCTGCCTGGGGGCCAAATTTAGAGTGCATGTTTTTTAGGATCGTAGGATCCTATGTTGTGTTTGTGATTGATGTATGTGCCATAAGTGTTTATTGCTACATGAATGTATGCATGTGATTGAATGATTATGTGATTGCTTTTGTTTTTAAAATTACTACGCAGTTGCATGTGCATGCTAATAACTGCTTGTGACAGAAAAGATAGGGTATCAAGTCGAGTATCTCCTCGATCTCGATTGTACATTAGAAAGCATCCTAGGATAATAATTGAGTAGGACAGCTACGAGCCAATCACGGATTGAGACTACTCTCCGTAGTTCGGCTAAGTTTTGTAAGACGTGATTGACATGTTTGAATGATGTGAACGTTGCAATATGTTTCATATACATTGTCGTGGGCATGATGCAATTGAACGAATTGAAGGGTAGATGTACCCACAAAGTTATAACGGCTAGTTAAAATATTGACTATATGTGTAGCCCTCGTGTGGAGACGTTTGGAGGTATGGATGCACTCGTGAAGTGAACCAACCTCATGTGCTAGCTGGTCATTTTGTGAATGTGCTATCATAATGATAAGTAAGAAAGAATAATAGATGTGAGATCAGTGGGTCATGGCAATGTGTTTGGGAGATGTCCCACCCTCGCCACTAGTCTCGCCTGCTCGGAGCACAGGCGGTGCAAGGCCCCAAGATATCGTTGTATAATGTGCTTGAAGCGTTGAGCTTCTACCTTCCCAACCTAAGTGTCCTAGGGAAGGCTAAATAACTCTCCTTGGAATTTACACATCCATGGATGAGTGCTCTAACGCTGCAGCGTGAACGAATCTATATCGTTTCGGGCCACCAAAGGGTTGTCTCCCGAATGTAGGTCGCTCGTGGTGTGCACATGCTTGTGTTTGCACCCACAGAAACTGTCAATTCACTAAAACTAATGTAAATGAAAAGAATGTGAACGATGTGAATATGCATGAAGTGCATGTGACTATGGAGTGTGTTAATTGTGCTCATTGAGTGGTCCCTACATGTCATGGAATATGTGAGGGGCTACCATGCAAGTGTTGTGATCACATGCTCCTATTATGATATGATGGTATTATGTTTCAGTATATGTTATATCTCATATTTGAGCCCTTACCTTGGAGGATAGGGTTTTATTTGTTTGTTGCTATACTGTGAAAGGCTAAGTCTTCTATTGTTTCCTTTTTCAGGTTCTGACGGACCCAGGGCAGTAGGTTGATCAAATGGTTCAACTCACATCTTACTGGAGAGATTTTGGGTCTATTGTAGTGCCGACACGTCGTGTTTAGGATCTCATTGATGTCTTGTTTTTGTTAGACATCAATGTTGCGGTTTTGGGGCATTTTTGTCATATGTGTTTTTGAGAAATATGAAGTGATTTTGTATGAACTGAATTTATTATATAATGAAAAGTTTGTCTCATTGTTTCTGACTTGCATAGCTCCTTTCCTTTTGAATTGTTGTGTCGTCCCACCTCAACGTTTATGTTTTAACCAAAAAAAAAAAATTTAGGGTCAAAGTGTTGGGGTGTGACACATATACATATACATATAATAGGTATATATTGTATACCTTGTCACATTCATGTGTCCACGAATTTTAAAATTCTTGTGTGTACCCACTCCCCTGTACCCATACCAGCACCTATATCAGTATCCTGGTGACTTAGCTTGCATGAGATGAACTAGCTCATGGCACCCAAAGGCTCAAAAGGGACAAAAATCATTTTCCTCTAACATATTGCTAATCCTTTTAGTGGAGATGGAAGTGTTGCAAACACCAACTAGCCGACAGCATTTTGTCCAGTCAAGCTGGATGAGGATCTGTACAAGTCAGGCTGGATGAGGATCTGTTAAGCATGATGACCATTTCTTCACCCAATCATAGTTTGCCATAGCATATCAATAAAATGAGTTTGCATCACAAACTACACAAATTTTAAAATGTTTGAAGGAAAAGTACATAACTTTAGAAACCATAAATTTAATGGAAAATCCATGAGACTAAATGAAAATCAAACACAACCTTAGCCCTGAGTGATTTCTTTCTTCTAGTGTAAGGATGTTGTACTTATACGCAGAGTTTATTGACTGCTAAAGTATTAAACTTAGCATTTTAGCTAGTACCTGTCGATCATGATCTAGTGTATAGCACACATGCACTTGTAAGAGTCCTCACAACAAGTTAACAGAAAGAGCCCAAAGAATAAAAAAAGCAATGGAACTTGAAGCTAATCACATCTCAAACTAGCAAGGTGCCTTGAGGCAAAATACAAGAGATAAAAGGTATAATAATACATTGAACGCTACAAAATATAATGGTGGGAACAAAAACATCAGGCCTCATGAGTTCATCAATCATTTTACTCTAAAACGTGGAAAGAATGAGCCATCCATGGCCAGCATAGAAGTTAGAAGAGAGACCACCAACAGACTCACGGAGGATTTGACCCAGCCTTCAAACACCCTCGGTGCTCACACCTTGAGGACAATTTTCCAAACCTTCCAGGCTCACACCTTGAGGATAAGGTGTTTTCTTGAAGGGCAGAGTATTGTTAGACACCGGATAGGGGATTCTAGGTCGGGTCCATTGCACTGACCCATTAACCTCTATAATAGCGTCGGTAGACCAGACTAGGGCTTATCGAAGAAATTATTGAGTGTTCCTCTAGGAGTAGAAACACTACTCTGTAGATTAGGGCTGAGTGTGTGCGTGGAATTTGGGGTTTCCTCTTGTAAGGGCTCATCAAGGTTAGTGGTGGCTAACATTAGTTTTCATTTATTTTACTTTTTCCTAATTTGGGATTTTCTCTTTCCTCAAATATTTTGGGATTTTCTCTTTCCTCAAATAATTGTAGAAATTTTCCCAAGATTTTCAGCTTTGCATAAAATGCCCAAGAAAAACCTTGCCGTTTAATATGTGTCATCAACATTTGTGACTATATGTTCCAGACTAGAATTTAGCACTACTAGGAAACAGGCATTCTCGCACTTACAATTCATAGGAGAGTGCAAATAATAATAGAAGATAGGTATAATCAAAACCAAATAACCTATGTCACACGGGTACTCCTCTTAAGGAGGAGTACCCGCACGGTACGGGTACGGCCGTGGGTACGGCCCTGGTGCGGTCAACGCAGTACCGGGTACGGTCAAAGTACTCAGGATCATTTTTGTCCATTTTTGGACTCGGTTAACTTTGACCAAGTCCAAAGTTGTCCAGTTTTTTAGTTGAAAATTAAAAATCCCCCTCTCTTTTCTTGTTTCCTTTTTCACTCTAAACCTTTCTTGTACATAGTTCCTCACAACTTTTCATTTAAAATCTTCCATACAATGTTTTGAAAATCCATCCCTTCTCTTGAACTTGACTCTTCGATAATAGTGTGAGCCATAACCATAGCGATGTCAATATATCTTAAAAGCGTATATTTGTATGTTAATTATTTCCATACTGTGTTTTGGATCATGATTTATGAATATGTTATTCATTTTGAATATATATATATATATATATATACATACATATATATATATATATGTGTGTGTGTGTACGGCCGTACCCCCGCACCCAAATTTTTTTAAAATGGTCCGTACCCGCACTCGTACCTATGTGACGTAGCAAATAACTGATGTTTGTTGTTAAAGGGTCAACAGTACACTATGTATTGAATAGATATCTATGCTTCTAACCAAATAAAGATGTTTAGTATAGATTTTAGACTTGATAAAACTAAAGTGCAACACTAGAGAAAAAAAAAATACAGATCTTCATACCGTTCAGATGCAGCCTGTAACATCCCATCAGAAATTAAACGAGCACCTGATAAAAGAGCGCCGAGGCCAATTCTATACCACAAACAAATTAGTAAGTCCAAATGCACTTGATATACTTAAGAATATAAAATTTGTCATTTGTATAAGCACATACTTACCCAGGGAACAGGTACATATTATTTGCTTGATTAACATGCCCAACTTTTCCATCGCCTGCAAACAAATTGGTCAATGGTTACAGCAGGTCTGGACAAGCTGAAGCCAATTGGAGGAATTTGGATATGTACCAAGATCAACATTTTCAAAAGGGCTCCCGCTAGCAAAAACAATATTTTCTCCGGCATATTTGAAAGCCTCAGCTGCCGTACATTCAGCTGCTCAAAATAATGGTGGAGGGTCATTAATTTCAGGGCAAGAGGGAAACACTTAATAAAATTAAAAAATATGTATGAAGTGAACCATTTTTTGTAGGATTGGACATAGCAAATATAGCAGGCCTAGGTGAGTCAGAGTCCCTCATAGCCCTTAAAATCTGCAGGACTAATAGTATATCAGAACATTATATCAGAAGATCAGTTGTGCACATAAAATCAGTTTAAGAGTTTGCAACTATAGAGGCATGTTAGTCAAGGTATGGGCATACAGTATCCAAATGAAGGCGAACCTCTTGTGCCAAATTCGAATGAACAAGTCAGCCTTGGAGGTCATGCATAGCTAAGAAATTACAATTGGCTCTAAAATATCGTAAGAATTTGGGGAAAGGCAAATAGAAGGTAGCCCAACTCTGTGCTGCTTTATCTGGTGGAAACAAATCTAATAATATCCATCAAATCACAGCCTCATTTTTAGCACAAAAGGATCAGCATTATAGTTTGCCTAAATTAAGCATCTTGACAAATTAATTGTTGGAGATAAAATAGAAAAATTATATAACTTTTGCTGTTTGCGCATAAACGTTGTATGCAGATTTTGATCTTGATGGCCATTAGAGACAAGTGTGAAGTCATGAATTCTAACTTAAATGGAGCAAAATGACCTGCTTTAACTTAAAAGGAGCAAAAAGATGTTTTCTCTGTTTACTTTGCGTCTTGATGATGCAAGAAATGCCCTAAACTTATATCATTAAAAGCATGCATTCAACTATATTTTTATTGTTTAAAATTGATAATTATGATGTTTAATGTGTCTAGGAGCTTAGCTTCAGATTTCAGGAGCTTTGAAGTTAAATTGAGGGAAATATAGGCATTTTTCATGTTTTGGAGAAAATCACACAAGGATCCAGACCCATGTGACACGGCTATGCCAGTTTACCCGTGTCGGTACGTGGGTACGGTGACACGGGTACGGGGTACGGCTGCATTTTAAAACATTTAAAATTATATTTTCAAACTTAATTTTTCTTGTAATTTTTTATTTTTCCCTTTTTATATTTCCCTTCCACTAAGATTCTATATTTTCCCCCCATTTTTCTTTAATTTTGAGATTTTTTGTAGATTATAAGACTATTAATGTTTTTTTTTTCATTCTATCATTTTTGAAAATATAAAAGTTGTCGTACCCGCATACCCACAATTTTCAAAATTGCCGTGTCCGAACCCGTACCACCACACCCAAACCCGTACCATATCCGCACCCATGTACATTGATTCAGTCCAAGATCTGCCTAGAGCTTACCAGATTTCAGATCTCGAACCCGTTTGGAAAATAAAAAGAAGTCCCAAACTAGAAAATACTATCCAATTACTAAGTAAGTCACCTGAGTGTGTGTCTTAAGCACCTGCACGCCCGACGTGACACACTTGCATATGCAGGTGTGGATTCGCCTTGGACGTGGCGCCGACACAGCTCCAGGTGAGTGCAGTCAGCCGCACAGGTCTAAGTTTGTCCATTTTTCAACATGCACCCGACCCATGTCAACGACGAGTCGGAGCGGTCAGCATGCGCAAAGGACAATTATGTCTTCTTTTTTAACTCAAGTTTTAATTTTTAAAAGGCTCACGCATCTCACGCATGAGCAGTGAGCACCTCCTTCCTCCGTCTTTGACTTCCAAGCACCCTGTTAAAATACTTGTATCTTCTTATTTTGGTCTGATGAAGTTGGAGAGAGAAAAACTTGATTAACTTTGAAATCTGCCCTAACTCCTCTTTATATAGACTAGAGGAGAGGGTAAAAGTACAAGAGAACCATAAAAGAGAAAAAATATTACAGAAGTGCCCTCTTAAGCCTAAAGCTGAATGTAAACATATCTTAACACTCCCCCTCAAGTTGGAGCGTATATATCAAATAAGCTCAACTTGGAACAGCAGCTTTGGAATGGTCCC
>JAANDH010000416.1:0-38289 GCA_011799765.1 Nymphaea thermarum
CTAAGGAGTTGATTCTGCCCTACATGAAGTCTGAAGATCAAGTTGCTGATGTTTTGACTAAGTCTTTATGTACATCTCAATTTGAGAAGAATGTAGGCAAGCTTGGCATGTTTGACATGTATGCCAAGCTTGAGGGGGAGTGTTAGACGATATGTGTTATCGGGATCCGGGTCCATTTCTGGACCCGGTCCCATGGGGCACGGGTACCGAGAGTGGCTTGGTACCCTAGGCGGCAGTCCTTCTCTCCCTTATATATTATCACTTAAGTGTACTTGTTGAGTTTAAGTGAAATTGATTTTCTCTCTCTTAGGGTTGCGGTTTGCCCCTAGGTTAGAGCTTTTCCGTGGTTTTTCACCTCTTCACGAGGTTTTCCACGTATATCGTGTGTTTCTTCTTCTCTCTTCGTGTGTTGCTTGTTTCTACATTGATAAACATAAAAAATTACATGCTGATAAAAATGATTGTTCATGTTTCTGAACTACTGGTATCCAGACTTTGATTGTCTACTGGAATTTCATGCTAGTGTTTTGTTGTTGGTTGGTCTGAAAATCTGTTGAAAAGAAAATGTAATATGGTATCAGAGAAAAAAATCATTTTTCTTGTTTTAAATGGGAAATCTTCTTCATCTTTCCTTCTTTTGGGAAAGAAAAAATCAATACGTATTCTCCAGAACTTTTTCTTTTGTTCATATTTCTGTGCATTGTTGTTATGTCATGAATGTGTATGTTTGTGAAATGTAATTTATCTTTTTCTGGAACTCCATCTTATCAAGCTTTTAAATGATGTAAAACTATAGAATTTCCAAGAAAGGTTAACCATATAATTTCCAATGAACAGTCTAAATGTGTTACCATGATTATTTCTCTATGATTATTGCAAAACCTTGCCAATGTCAATAAGCCGTTGGAACATTGCACGACTAATATTTTATAGAAAGCAGTTATCTGTTCTGTAAGTAATCCCACTAGCATGATCATCACATTGGTACTTCACTAACTCTTGCACCCCATTGAAATATTTCTTGGTTTTATACTCACATATTTGTTGGCTGAAAGTGAAACATTTGAATTGACTCGTTTATTTTCTTTAGAAATTTTAGTAACCACAAACAAGTGATTTCCATCTTTTATTGTGATAAATTCAGGAATAGTTGGCCTTCAAGCAGCTATTATGGAACCTAAGTTATGTTGTGGGTTGCTTCTTCTCAACATCTCTTTGCGTATGCTTCATATTAAAAAACAACCATGGTATGCAAGGCCGTTCATTCGAGCATTCCAGAATCTTCTAAGGTATGTGGATAACCAAAATAAAATTTGTCTGTGTACCAGTGCCACATTAAATTGTTGCTTTATCTTTTTATTTTCATTTTCCTAACAGAAATACAGATCTGGGGAAATTTTTTTTCAAGGCTGTCGCCACACCAAAGTCCGTGAAAAGCATTCTTTCTCAGGTTCTGAATTTATTATAATGTATCAAGATTCTTCACGTTGAAGCATGTATGATATGGGTTAAAGACAAATGGTGATAAATGTTTCTAAGTTGTGCTGATATTTTGGCTGGAAGGAAATTCTGAGGTTCACTTCAATTGAGTTTTGTTGTATAGTTGCTGATAGCCTGATATATTGACCAATTCTCTACTAAGCTACTTAGCATGCATTTTTTTCATTCCATGGAAGCCACAAGATTGAAGCTATTCTTTCTTGTACCTAAACTATTCAATTTCTTCAGCATCACTTTTTCACGAATGAAAAATATTTAGTTTTTGTAGCATCAAAAGTTTTAACACGACCAGACAGCATATACAGCATAGCTACAAATACTTTGATATTAATCAAAAAAATGGAAAAAACAAAAAAGGGAAAAAATCACGATATTTTAAAAAAATAAGGAACAATTTATTTTTATTTCATTTTCTGTTTTCATTTTTTTCAACTTTGCTTGCTTGTTTTATTTCTTGTTTTAGGTATTTAATGCATTGTCACAAATACCATTTTCGGGTACAAAACAGTGAGATTTTTCTTGAATATAATACGACAAAGTTGTTTTTCTCAGGAAAATCTCAGTAATTTGTAGAGAGCTAGAAAACTAAAATAAAATGTCAAAAATGTGAAAATAAAAATCTGGTAATTAAGAAATGTAAAAAACTTGAAGAAAATGCAAAAAAATGAAAAAAAACGAAAGAAAGGGGAAAAACACAAAAAAAGTGAAAAAACGTGAAGAGAACCTAAAAAATAAATAACTCGCGAATAAAGCATGTTTTTTGGGTTTTTTTTTTTCACTTCGGCGTTCTTTTTAAAAACACGTCTCTTCATGTGTTTTTCTTTGATTTATTTTTAACGTTTTTGTCACTTTTTTTTTTCAAATAAGATGCCTTTTTTTGTGACAATGATTTAACACATCCTTCATTGAATACAATGCTTTACTTTATCATTTTAATTTTTAACTAGATGTTCTTTTATGCCTTCTTATTAGTTTCTCGTTTATTTTATTTTTAAATTTTACTTAACATTTTCATTTTTGTATTTTTTTAAAAAAATTTCCAAGATCTTCTGAGATTTTCCTGAAAAAGGACAACTTTGCCAAAAATACTTGAGAAAAACCATGCCAATATGAACCTGAGAATGATAATTGTGGCTATGCTATGCGGTTGATTTTTCTGTTTTCCAGCTCCATAGCATATAAAGATGAAGTTTAGTGTATGATTTGCAACACTATGATAAGCAGACAAGAGTATTTTACTTGAAAAATGCTGGAGGGAACAAGTAAGTTATGAAATATGAGGCCTCAGGTTAGGGGAAAAAGGGACAGGTCCTGTGTCTTCAGGATCATCTGCATTTTTCAGAGCATGTTGAGAGCATTGTGTTAGAGGCGATTATAGTCATGCTAAGGCAGTGCCTCAAGTTTTTTTTTTCATTTTGACATGAGAAGTCATTTTAGTGGTGGACATGTGAATATGCTACACGGATCTCTGTTTGTGGTCTTCGATTGTAGCATAGTCTAAGTATGCATTTGTTATTTGGTAACTTAACTTTCAACTTTTTATCATAAAAATGAAATCTAAAGGCATGTATATGTCTTCTAGGAAGTAGTGGGCCTTGTGTTTGACCATTCTTGGTGGTCTTTTCCCCCCTATATTTAGTGTTGGTATCCTTTCTAGGCCTGTGGAAAACAGAGTTTTTTTATTCATTTTTTTACTTTACTACTGATCGTGGAAGTGGGAGTGACAAGTGATTCAGGAAGTAGAAGCAGGAACAGAGGCCTCAAAGATTTTAGGAAGGGGAAATCTGTCAAAGATCTAGAAGCAAACTAGGAACTAAATTGAAAATGGACCATGAAGTGAACCAGAAGCAAAAATGGAATCAAACCTGAAGCAGATTGGAATAAGAAAAGAGAACAAATTTAGAAGTGAAAAAGTTAATTAAGAAGTGAAATTATGATTTTTTTAACTAACAAAGAATTATAAGTCATGACTAAGAAACTGAAACATGAAGATTGTGATGTATGCCATCAATTAGCAAGATACATCTCTTACAAGCATTTGTAAGTCAGCTAAAAAGACATTTATCATAAAAGAGTAAGCAACATTACATGTTAAGAAACCACATTGCATACAATAAGACAACAAGTATCATTAAATATACTAATTACAATATTGTACTAAGATAACTTGTATGATCAAGAATAAAATATAAACAAAAACTTTAATAGATATAGTTAAGAAAGGTCACCGGCCAGATTGCAATTATTGTTTGGGGAGCAAAACAGAAGATCCTTGTGCATCCTAGGCACACCCCCCCCCTCCCCCGCGCCAAACCCCGCAAAAAAAAAAAGAAGGGTAAAGTTAGGACCCTTTTAAAGTTAAAGGATGTCTTTTGCCTTTAATGCTTTAAAATCATCATTTGTTGTTTTTTTGTAAAATTATGTTTTAGGTTTGGATAATCTTGGGATTTAGATTTTCTTTAGAATAATGATGTATATATGTGAAAATTAAGATTTCCTATTATAGGAATCTTAATTTTCAGCTGTGTCACATAGGTAACGAGTGTGCCAATACGGGTATAGATCATTTTCAAAAAACTTGGGTGAGGGGGTATGACCACACACACACACACACACACACACACACACACACACACACACATATATATATATATATATATTCATAAATCATGATCCAAAATTTATAGATACTACTAAACAAAGTATGAAAGTAGTTAACATACAAAATATGAAACAGAGGCTGCGCATCCAATTCTATAGTAATCTTGCTTCTGTTTGCACAACACAGAAACACTCAAAAGCCTCTGGCCAGACGAAACACAGCCCCACGATAAAAAATAGAGGCCTAGATCTCTCCTCTTGTTTACAAACGCAATCTGCAAGCCCAGGAATCAATGGAAAGAAGGGCAAAGACCAAGGAGTTGCTACTCTGAACGCCAAGAACCAACACCAAAATCCTCGAGAAGAAATCTTTTTCCTCTTGTAGAGAAAGAGTATTGGGAAAACACACAAAGGGAAATACTTGCGGTGGGAAAATACCTCAAACGAAATGGATCTGTTGTTCTTCCTCGCGAGGCGTCTTCTTCTTTTGTGCACAGGGCGAGAGGGCACAGGGCAAGAGAGAGAGGGCATAGGGCAAGAGAGAGGGTACAGGGCGAGAGGGTGAGAGAGAAGGCACATGGCGAGAGGGAGGGTAAGAGTGAAGGCCTAGGGTGAGGGGCGAGAGACGAGGCACAGGGTGAGGGGCGAGAGAGAAGGCCTAGGGTGAGGTGCAAGAGACAAAGCACAGGGTGGGGGGCAAGAGTATTGTGCAAGAGAGGGAAAAAAAAATCGACTTTTAAAACGTGCAATGACTTGGATGCTTTTGGACAATGTCAACTTTGACCGAGTTCGAAAGTGGACATTCGTCCTCGGGTACGTTGAACCTACCCGCTATGGTCAACGGCATACCCGGGCCGTACCTGTAGCCACACCGGTATCGTATCGGTATGGTGCACCCATGTTACACAGATTTCCATGAATTGGAAGTGGGGAGCTCCCTGTGAAGCTTGCTTCCTTTAAATGGGAAGCCCACTTGTTTTTTTTGCACTTAATTTCCCAGAAGGAAGTGCACTTGTTCCCACCCCCCTCCTTCTCTTTGGTTTCCCAGGCACCTCTAAAGCGCCTGGTTTCCCACTTCCTAAGCATGCTTCTGGGAAGCACACGTATGAGGCCCTATATGCACTACTGGTAACTCTGGTTGGCAGTCAGGAGAGATGGTCCAATACCATTTCCATGTCACAATTCTCCAAAAAAGCAGCTTCTTCGATGGGCAACGGTGCCTTCCAAGAATGAATTCTTTCAGTGTGGTCAGGTCAGAAGGATTATGTTTCCAAGTTTCTAGGCAAAAGTAATGAAAGGCTTGAAGAAGCTGTAAACAGCAGTCTAGTGTTTGGCCTCTGTATCACCCATGAAGGGAGGCTTCAAATTTCAAAGTTTAAACAACCCCCTGTTCTCTTTGCGTGTGCAAAAAGATGCCTTCTGGTTTTTCGTAACCCAATCTGAAACGTCTATCTTTCACAAATAGACTTTTATTATGTTACTTTTTTTACCTAAGCCTCCATGTTCTGGCATTTCATTTTCATTTGTTTTCTTCCATTTGTGAAATGGGTTTATGCAAAATAAGATCAGAATTTCAATACGGACATTCATTCACTGCCATGTGACATCCGTTCACTGCTATGCTTATCTATGCTTATGCTTTAGACGTGCCATCATCCATTTGGTTTCTGAAGATCCAAATCTGATACTGGGGAAGGAATAAGCATGTGTATATGTTTCTTCGGAGTGTCTGAAATACACTGTTATACCCCATTCCTTTTCCAGTCATAGCGGCTGCTTATACTTGCTGACAAAATTAAACGCCATTCTGATTTTTTGGCACTAATGCAGTGTTATTATGACAAGTCCAAGGTTACAGACGAGTTGGTCCAAAAGATCCTTTTGCCGGGTCTGGAACCTGGTGCTGTTGAAGTCTTTCTTGAATTCATATGTTATTCAGGCGGCCCTCTACCTGAAGAATTGCTTGGTCAAGTCCAGGTGATCTAAATTCTTCCTGCTTATCTATTCACGGGTGCGTTTTTCATGTTCTGAAAGCCCATCTGATGGTTTGAACATGAAAAAAACTCAGTGCCCAGTACTTATTGCTTGGGGTGATAAAGATCCATGGGAGCCAATTAAGCTTGGAAAAGCATATGCAGACTTCGAGACAGTAGAAGACTTTGTCATACTCCCCGATGTTGGTCATTGCCCACAGGTTTGATCGTGAACAATGACTGTGTCTACCTTTTTCTTTTATCCTCCACAGTTTCACCCCGTTTTATGACTTGTTTCTTTTGTGAAGGATGAAGCACCCGATCTTGTGAACCCTCTCATTGCATCATTTGTGGCCAAACATGTTCCAAAGGAATTCAGTCTCTCTGCAGGAGCTCCCTTGTAATGGCTACAGCCTGGGCTGCGGTATGAACAGCAACTGTGGTTTATTTTCCCCATACTTTGTGACCAAAGGGCTCTACTGCTGAACTATGCCTTGGCACCAAACGAGGACAGGGCAAATGAATGCAGTATCCTCACCTCTAGTAATGCAAGGAGTGGATATTTCTTATATTCACTGTCATGCACAATTAAGGAGCGGAATTTTTTTTTTTTTTCATTGTCATACACCTGAATATTACAGTGAGTAGAAAATCATACACAAATACTATTTTGAGGAGATAGGTTTTGCTGTTTTCTTCGATAACTGGAGGGCAGAGGACGAGTGTTCTGCAGAGTCTCTTTATAATAAAAGGGAATGTGATCCTTGACTGTGAGGAAGACGGAAAAAGCGCAGGGGACATGGGATGCTCACTCTGCCATCTTTGGGGTTTGAAAACTTTCACAAGCAAACATCCAGCCTAAACCAAGTAATCAAGCCAGCTTGCTTTTAGGCAAGATCATCAATGACAACTAAAATGGTCTGTGTGTGTCTCCCGTGCCAGTGTGGCGCATGCGCACAGTAACAAATGATTAGTCATCTCTTAAAAGAACGTTTTAGTTCCTGAAGCCTGCAAATCGCATGAATGCATTTTCGTCAATATGAAGAAATATAACCATATCCTTGAGGAAAACAAGGAGTACGCTTGTGTTATAGGCTTAAAGTAAACAAACATCAGAATTTCAAGCACAAAGATATGCACGCGTGCTGACACGCTGTGTTGAAATTGCATATAACTACATGCTGGGTAAGAGAGGTAACGGTCTAACGTAACCTTTCTTTCACATGCATGTGCAAACACACAAGTACAGATGGACTTTGGATAATGCCATGTTACCATGTACTTTTGGTTGGACGTCTACGATGTTTGGCCTTTTCTACCATTTCAAATTGATTTTTGCAAATCCAATAAAATGGATTAATTAAAGCATTTCATGTCGATCAAATTTAAATTGTTAGTCAGTGAAATCCAATCCAGACATTGGAAAAATGTCTTTATTCTGAAGCATTGAACATTTTGCATTCATCTGACTTTAAGCAATGAGTTAAATGAACAACATAAAACCCTCATAGGAACGATGAAGATCTTGTATTAGTAGTAGGAGTAACCTTGTGTTATAGGCTTAAAGTAAACAAACGTCAGACTTTCAGGCAAAAAGTATTCACGCGTGCAGACGCGCTGTGTTGAAATTGCATATACCAACATGCTGGGTAAGAGGTGTAACTGTCGGACATACATAATGTTTTGAAATGATTGTGGAATTTATGATGCAGTTGCCATTTCTTTCTTTCACATGTGCATGTACAAATGGATTTGGATAATACCATCTACTTTTGGATAGACGTCGACGCTGTTTGGCCTTTTCTACCATTTTAAATTGATTTTCACAAATCCAATAAAATGGATTAATGAAATATTTGGTGTTGATCAAATTTAAATCGTTAGTTAGTGAAATTACATCTAGACACTGGAAAATGTCTATTCTAAAGTATTGAACATTTTGCATTCAGTTAACTTCTAAGCAATGAGTTGAATAAAAAAACATAAAACCCTTATAAGAACGATGTAACTCAGAATATGCCTTATGTATTGGAATGATAAAATGTCTGATGCTTTGCCTGGATGAAGCAAATCATATTGTTCGATGCGTAACACTGCAACTCAACCCCAATGTCGTTCCCAACCTACTAGTACTCGCTAGGGGTGTTCAAAGAAATAAATGCCTTCATCATTTTCGGCGGAATCCTCCACCCTGGCAGAAAGCTAAACAGGTGCCCCTTTTCTCGTTTGACCTCGAACAATCATCACAAGAATCCATAGCAACACCGGTGTTCTCTCTTGCAGAATCCTCGATGACACCTTCCATGTTTGATAAGAACCAAGGAAGAATGGAAAAGGGAACCGAAATTGCATGATATTTTACACATTTTTATAAAGCATACAGAGAAATACATACAAGAATTACAAGATGGTCTATCATTCTTATCCCTTTTTACGTCATAGAGATACAGCTGATTTGAAAGATTTGGGTGGTATTATTGGTTGTCCATAGTAGACGATCTTCACCCATGTCACCAGTATTTTCGTGTGTCAATTTTCGAGGTCTCAAATCCTCTCTCTTAAACACCCGAACCAGAAGAAATCATTCTCGAGGTTATACTAATTTTACTTCCCACTTTTCAAGAAGAAATCAAGAAGAGAAAACATAAACTAAAAGTTGTTTTCTTTTCCTGGAAGCAAGGGTAGTGGTCAAACCAGACGGCTAGATTTAGGAGTGGGTAGTACTCAGAGACTTTTGGGCCCATGATATACGATGCATTCCCTATAACCAGATGCATGTCCCAGATATCGACGCAGTTTCTGTCCGTAGTGTAGTTAAATAATGTATTTGATAAGTTTTAACGTCCTTAATGTCTAAAATGCATTGGCTTGTTCTACGGTGGCATATGAAGACAAGGAAAATAATCACAAAATTCTAGTGCGAGCTAGAATATTAGCAAAGAAAGGACATCTGCATGTTTTGCATGAACCTATATTGCAAGTCAAGAACTCCCTCAAGCAGGGTTTAATTCGTCAATCAATCCTCAAAAGAGGCAGAAGTTGACAAGGAAACAGACAAGTAGGAACAAAGGGAGATGAAATGGGCATGAAACTTGTTTACTTGTTATTGCCAACATGAACTTGTTGCTTGAGTTTGAAAGACAAAAGTCGCTATGCAAAAAATTTGTCCATGGATGGAGAGGGTGGGGAGCTTGTCTTAGCAATCATCGTCAGGTCTACTCCTTTGGATTGCCGACAGAGAGAAAAGGGTGTTGGTAGATAGGCTGAAGAATCATCGATAGCGGAGGACGTTGGTGGAAGATGAATCGACACATTTGCTGCATTCATGGCATGCAATCTTCCTACCAAAAAATGGAAGGTCATTCTTCCATTTATTTGGCTGGTTGACCCTTTTGATGCATCACCCCCACATTTGTCATCTTCAAGGCTTTGCATTCAGGGCCTTGAGGAAGAAAGAGGAGTGAAATAGGAAGGAGACGTGTCCTGGAAATCTTGATAGGATTGAAGTAGACAAAGTATCAATGGCGGTGAGTCCCATTTTCATATAAATTTCTTTTTTCTTTTGGCCAATTGGTTTGATGTCAATTAGATAATCAATGTTTGTTTGCCATAGTCTCAGCATTTTGGGATTAAATTTGGTGATCCTTGACCAAGTTGAAGAAGGAATGCACATATTTGCTTCCTTTTCTGCATGTTCTTGTTTTTGCCTTTTTCTTAACACATGAACGGACAAAGAATATCAGCTTCTGAATACTACAATACAGGGTTAGCTAAGGTTTTGACTATAAGTTCCACGAGTCGTCCTTTTCTCCTTTCTTGGTGGAGTGGAAAAACGAATAGAACAACTTTTTGGGGTTGTTAGGAATAGAATGTGAATTGTCTTCCGAATAATAATCTTGGTTCTGTTTGCCCAATTGTAAAGTAATTCCTCCTCATGTATCAACCCCATGCCTTGTACTTCTCCAAGCTTGTTCTGTTTTCTTGTAACCTTATTTCTTGCACTTCATCCAGTTCTTCTATCTTCTCACTTCGATTTTTTTCCTTTGAGCTCATGATGTTTCTAAACATGACTTTCGTGAAAAGTCTTAACACAAATATATTGATTATCCATACCATTGTTATTCTCATAATCATCAAAAACCTTGTTCCCAAATTCTAATCCATTTTCTATCTTCGAGACTTATTTGAGTGTCAAACTATGCCTTTACCATGTTCTAAAGGATATGAAATTTTTTAAATTGGAAGAAAAATAGTATTGCAATTCAATTCTTGAATTGGTTTATAAACTAAATTTTGGCATATAAAGAGCTTTCATATTCTAACTGAAAGGACAAGTTTCACATACCATGGACATAAATGGAAGACGCACAACAATAATAACAAATATTTTATCATAAATTGGTTTTATACGATCTTTTATACTATTAGTAGAAGAAGATACATGGTAACATGCTCCAAAGTCAATAATAGCAAAAAGTGAAACTTATATTTGAGGAAGATGAAGACATATATGTCTCAATAGCAGTAAAGGTTGATGCAACAATGGTTGAGATGTTCTCAAGGTTATCTTGGCCTCAAGCTCTTGTTAATTTCTGTGGAAATCTCCAACTTAATAGGTGTTATTTCCTTCTATACGAATGGTTTGTCACCTATAATATGAGGTCCTCACCCCTCCCTCTCTCCACGAAAAATTGCTGTGCTTAAAGAGCATAAAAACTTTTATAGAGTTTTGGTACAAATCTTGAGTTCGAGTTGTGGTAGCACTCAACAAAGATCCAATCAAGCTTAGTGTAGAGATTGGGGGAGCAGGCTTGGTCAGGTCTCTTATTTGTAGTTTAATGATTTTGTTTATTTTCCTTTTTAGGATCATGCTTATGTGTTGTTGTTTTTTTTTTGCTTTTTGCTTGCTTAGTTTAGTCCATGTCTTGCTTAGCTCCTAGGTTTGCTTTATTGGTTTCAGTAATATAGTAGTTTAGCATGTCTGCTTTCTAAGTATAGAATTTAAATGGATGTTTGTATGCTCGCCACAAGGGTTAGGCATGCCCCTCTTATCTCTATTACTTTTTGCTTCCATGTTTATTCTATTTTGTTTACTTTCGCAAATCATGCATATAGTCTATGCTTTCATTATTTAATTTATCATGCAATGCACAGTTATTTAATCATGTGCATTAATCACTTCTCACCCACATGCACTCCCTTTTGAAACTGGATCAAACTAGCCTAGTAGCATACCTTGAGGCAGTAGCCCTCACATGTGAACAACTAGGCTCAACCCACTCCTCATGCAAGACCATTTTCCATACCATAGTTTTCTTCAAGTGATTTCAAGATCAACTTTTTTCTGAAGGATTTAAAAAATCCTCGATCATTTATACATGGAGTCTAAACATAAACCTGTTCTCTAAGACCTCACTTAGGCTAGTTTTAGAGCCCACTACTCAAATCCCTAAAACCTAGAGCTAGGTCCTCATGATGTCCCTAAATATCCATCCTTGGACTAAATTTTTGATCAATAATAAGTCACAATTAGGAAGTTTTAATCAAGAATGATAAAGACCAACCTAGTTAGGTTCACCCTAAACCAAATTCGGTCTAGCCAGGTTCAGATCGTCAAGCTTGAACACTTTGACTGGCTTAGCCTTTAGCTCATCCATATCTCTGATATTGATTAAAAAAGATTGGATTTTGATTATAAACCATAGATTGATTTTGATGAAAATATACTAGGTAATGAATCAGATCATGACATCAAACCCAAGTTCATCCCATTTGAATTTGGATCTCAAAAAACCATGACATTGGATTTTGGATCTCAAATCTTGGAAGTTATATCACAAACCCTAGGCCGACCCCAGTAGAATCAAATTCAAATCAATGATTTTAAACCTTGTTAATAATTAAGTCTAAATTTATCCTATCTGAATTTGGATCTTAGAATATTGTGGATGAAGGATCAAATTTCTTGGCTTTCAGATTTGGAAGCTTTGATCAAGCTCTGAACATCAATTGCTATATTATAACATTTTGGATCTCTATAATAGCTCACATTTCAGATTTAGAACAAAAATTTCACGGAGATATAAAGATTAAGCTAAAATCTTTTAGCTCATGATTAAATATTCAGATTTAGATCTAATTTTTCCAAGATATAAGTCCACATCCCTCACCTGAGTACTAGTAAAAACTGGATTCCAAGTCTATATGATCTACTTTTCATGCATCATTTTAATTTAGTTTATCGATATGCATGGATCATTGATGAACTGGACATAAACAAACATTATATTAATTTCTTTATGCTCATACATTCACTTTGAGATTTGAGTAGATCTTAAAACTTACACCATTTCAAAATCAAGGCATGTTTGTCTTATTAGGTTTTGGACGACCTTGGTCTGATTATGCTGGTAAAGGTGCTAGGATTGGTTAGACCTCGTACCGACAAGTCAGGTCTCATCTCTCAAATTCTTGCATATGGAAAACTTAGGCAAGTACAAGTAAAATATTTTATTTATATAATCTATGTAAGATAAAAATTTTATATTTAAACACATGTGACCATCAACTAGAAATTGAGATAGAATGTCATTAAGAAGCAATCGCACATCCCTCACACAAGACATACCTTATAGTGTCGGTCAAACATGTGGTTTGAAAACGATGATGCATGATCGTATGCTCAATAGCTGTCGATATTGATCGATTAAAAGACTGATAGTACTTTTTGGTGTCTATCTCCCTAGGGAAATATTGGACTACTTATGGTTGAGCAAACAATCTTCAATAGTGGCTTGTGATGACAGCTGCATGAGATGATGCAGGCTTGCGATCCGATGGCGACTATCGATTGTAGGGCAGCAGATGTTGCATCATGATTTTTTTACTGTTTTGAAGCTCTCATTCAAATTTAAAACAACGTGACTCGTGTAAGAAACATTACATTGGTCAATTTGCGCTCTTCAAAGTGTGGAACTAGAACAAAAGAACGAGGAAGAAGAATTTGTTGGCCACCTGGATGTTCATATAGTCAGAACACAAAGAAAAGCTACACAATCAAGGAAGCTGTGGCAAGGAGATTGCATCCAGCTTGAGGTGAGCTAAAGAAGACAAAGCTGTGAGCGCTGGTTGGGAGGAATCACCTGCTGGACCAAGCTAAAGAAGGTGGTTGTAACAGGAGCAGCTGACAACGCACTAAGGAAGTTGCTTCCTGCTTGGGGCGAGATAAAGAAACTCAGCTCATGACACCAGTTGGANCAAGGAAGCTGTGGCAAGGAGATTGCATCCAGCTTGAGGTGAGCTAAAGAAGACAAAGCTGTGAGCGCTGGTTGGGAGGAATCACCTGCTGGACCAAGCTAAAGAAGGTGGTTGTAACAGGAGCAGCTGACAACGCACTAAGGAAGTTGCTTCCTGCTTGGGGCGAGATAAAGAAACTCAGCTCATGACACCAGTTGGAGTAGACCTTTGCGACGAGACATTGATTGCAAGAACGAGCTCCTGCTTCACAGGACTGAAGAGGCGAGCTGTAGAAGTTGGAAGGTTGGAGTTGGAGCTACAGCTAAAGATCGTCTCAAGAAAGAGTTTCTCCTTGAACTGTAGATGAAGATGCAGTTTGAAGATGCAAAAAGGATTGGGAGCTTTGTAAAGGGAGGATCACCAGGTACATCCAGAGATCTTTCCAGGGATCCTCTTCTTGAGGTAGTGTTCAAGATTTGTAAGGCAAGAGCATTGATTCTCTTGCTTGGGGCTCGTTCCTTTCAACTTCCTTTGCGATGAGACATTGATTGCAAGAACGAGCTCCTGCTTCACAGGACTGAAGAGGCGAGCTGTAGAAGTTGGAAGGTTGGAGTTGGAGTTGGAGCTACTGCTAAAGATCATCTCAAGAAAGAGTTTCTCCTTGAACTGTAGATGAAGATGCAGTTTGAAGATGCAACAAGGATTGGGAGCTTTGTAAAGGGAGGATCACCAGGTACATCCAGAGATCTTTCCAGGGATCCTCTTCTTGAGGTAGTGTTCAAGATTTGTAAGGCAAGAGCATTGATTCTCTTGCTTGGGGCTCGCTCCTTTCAACTTAGGAACCAAATAAGTAGCTGGTAGAGATTGATATTTAATAAATCTCTAGCCAGAAAATGGGACAAGGGGTTGCTTCCAGCGCTCCTCTTCTTGAGGTAGTGTTCGAAATTTATAACGCAAGAGCATTGATTCACTTGCTTGGGCCTCATTCCTTTCAACTTAGGACCAAATAACTGAATAAGTAGCTGGTAGAGGGACTGAGGAAGGAAGTGATGTAATGAGCAAGAAGTTCAAAATGACTGTTTTTCATGTAGAAAGGGTAAGATGGGGAAAGGAAGACACCGGCTGAGGGAAGAAGAAGGCACACGGGAGTGTCTCGAATATGTAGAGGTATTCCATAGCAATTATTCTGAATCTTGATATCGAAATGGTTGCTTTAATCAAAGAGGTTCTCTAGTCCAGACATGATATCAGTAATGAGGTGCTTATTTGCAAACCGTCCTTAATGGTGCCTGTTATGTTCATGGTGTATGAAATGGTATTGCTCTTGTGTAGGTTCTTGATGAATTCCTATCATTTTTGGAGAAGTCTCGGAGTGGTCACTCTAGGATAACTATGCCATCCTATATCAAAGTAGATTTTGTACTTCATTTCTCTTGTTCTTACAATATTTGTTTGAAATGTTAATCAATGTCATGAACACACTTTCTACTCATGAAGGTAACTGTCATAGATTGTGAACTAGTACGTCTCCACCCAATTATTATTAATTCTCTGCAATTTGCTTTCCACTATTTTTTTTTCTTGTAGGTCCATCTAGCTCATTAAGCCTTGTTTGTAGATAGAACCGTCACATTGAATGATATACGTGATCGACAACAAAAAGAAGTGCCTGCAAAGCCAAACAGTCATATTCAATATTTCTATATTGATTATCACTAGGCACAAAAAAGTGCCCTCAATATCAATCATATATATCACTAGACACAAACAATTTCCCACATGGACTCGAACTTGGACTCGATCTCACACTATCAAACTGATTATTGACGTATGAAATGTATCAAATTCAAATATCCTAGAGAATAACTTTATTTCAAATACCGCTACGGCGACTCACACAACATAAGATGCAATCATGTCTGGCATATAGAAGTATTAGAGGCAATGTTATGTTGTATGGGGGATGATATGTCTAATAGCATCCCTGTTCAACTATTGTGAGTCCAATGATATTTTTCAATGTCTTTTTATACATGCATGCATCCAACAAATCAACAAGCTGACTATGGTACATGATATTGTACTCACAATTGCACTAAGTTTGTTGCATCCCTATTGCACTTGTAGATACTCTCGCTATCCTGAATATCATTGAAATGTTTGACATGACATACGATGCAGTTGAGTCAAATTGGCAGAAGTTTTTTATTGTGTTAGTTATTGAAAATAAGCTTAGGTAATGTCATTTGGGCAGGTAAAAATAACACACCTTGGGAGAACAAATGGGATGCTCCATAGTAATAAATGCCCCAATGTTGAGAACTAGGTCAAAAACTATTCAATCCAAACTAACAAATGTAAAAAACAGGCATAAAGCAAAACAAGCATAAGAAGTCGACCCCTTACGGACAATTTTATCATCATTATTAAGGACAAAATTCTACCTTGGAATGAGATTAGTAATGTGGGGATTATCTATTTTTACTCATTATCTATTATCACTCCTCAGTTGTGAGTGTCTTATGTCACCCATTGTTGCCATGCAGGTTATCAATGACTTTGAAAAAATATTGGAGTCATTCTGGCATAACAATACTGGGATAACCTTGACCCGCACATTTTATAGTAAATTTGCTTTGACACTTATTTCTTGTTACAGTCCTTGTTTGTTATGAAAAATTGTTGATCATCTGTCTATTTTGTTTGTAATTAAGTAGCGAGACACAATGACTCGAAAACATCTTGTGTTGGTTGATAGATTGAAAGAGTAAGTGAAAACTCAAATTGAAATAACAGAATGTGAAATGGTCTATCTAGTTTTAGCTTGACAAAGGAAAGACGCATCTGCAGATGTACAATTCGGAGACCTTCCCTTGACCCTGAACCACAAGCCTTTGATGCAGCAGAATTGATATGCTTGTTAAGGAATTTATTGTTGAGTAAAAAAGATTTCATGTGGATGACCCTTACTTCATCTGTTTCTTCTGCAATATAGTGTCTTTACAAGAGCATAACATTGCCACGTCAGTTTATGCAATGGTGTGTGCGGCAAGACCCTTATTGTACAACACTAGACAATGTGTCTTTACAGTCTTTACAAGTGCATAATACTGCAATATACATAGTGTCTTTACAAGAGCATAATAACACTGTTATCACACTCACTATTGCATGAAATATCACACACTTTAATGTCGGTTTATGCAATGGTGTGAACGACAAGACCCTTATATATATATATATATATATATATAACAATGCATAATAGCATAAAATACCTCTTAATTCATATTTATTGCAAGAACATTGCATAACATTTGTATCAATATGATAAGTAATATACATGACCTTCTTTTTAAGAGAATCTTCTCTATGCATTACCACATGATAGGTACATATTTGGTTCCTAAATATCTAATTCTATGTTGTAATTAGTTGTCTAGATTGCTTCCTATTTAAACCACTCAAATGTGGTTGTTACATAATTGTACCTCTACCAATGTAATTCATGTTCAAAGTTTGAGGTCGTGAATTGTGGCATGCATGCTCTCGACTATTTGCATGTTTATCAAACATGCACAAAAGTAGTCTTTCATATGCCAATACTCACTTTGATTTGTCCTTTTGTCTTTATACAACCTTTGAAGCCAAACCTTCTTTTCAAGGTCATAGGCATGAATCATTTGCTCCTATGCATATTCAAATGTCTCTACATCTTTACAATTAAGTACACATTTTGTAAAGCATTACTTAAAGTATGTTTTTGATTCAGCACATGGCATATTTTATTTGTTGCATTTTGAAAAATATGTCGCAAACAAAGTCAAAGATGTGTCTCTGGCCATAAATGAGACATTATGGCTGCTATTGCATTGTCACCATTTATAAGTACAACCTTACAATGTTTCCCATTTATCGCTTTGGTGAAAGCCATAAACAACCAATCAGAAGTTTCCATAGCCTAATTGTATAAAATTGCAATACCAGAAATATAACTTTGAGAGTGGTGATTTACACCTACAAACTGGACAAGGAACTACTATTGAGTTTTGACATTCATGGTTGTGCAAAAAATGTGAACATTATTAAAGAATTCATAATCTACCATTGACCTCGAATCTGCTCAAAAGATATGTGTGGCATATTGATACTTGTTTACTTGCATTGCATTATAGAAACCAATGCATTTGCTTGACTTTGTATCCAAGTAATTGAATAAGGTTCTTAATTCTTCATTTTCGTGGAATTTGACTCCTTTCTCCTTAAGTGCTTTTATAATCTACGGGCGTAAGTAGAACAATCTCCTAACCACCATGTAATTTGATAAAATAATTACAAGTCTTTCTTGGTGAAATGGTAGCACTATCAGCTAATTCACTCATGGCATAATGGGATGCCAACACCTTGCAATGTGACCTCAGCATGTGACTAATGTGAGGAGGTGCCAAAGCATGATTATGGTCATTTAAGAATACACAGATGTATTTTCCATTAGAAAGTCTTCCCAACACCAATTTAGCTACATAGCCACATCTTCTATCAATCATCAATTTTTTACACTTAGTCTAGTTTCTTCAAACCATACTTTGAACAAACAAATTACCTTATCACAATGACTCATTATGCCTTTTTATCACTTCTACACTTTATAACACTGAATCTATGTCCAGAAGCATAAGAATTATAAAATACTTAAGCATCATATTCGTTGTCAAGTAATATTCCTACAGCAGGAACATAGTTTCTGGCACCTTCATATATAGTATAATCATTCATCAATTTATAGAAAATATTGCTGGAAATTATGTTTTCATATGGAGATTTTCCTTCAACAACATCATAGCATTCGGTTGCAGGTAAGGAATACTAGTTCTCTTTGTCATGTTCACGTTTTCCTGCTATCGATTCAAATTCTTCACTATTACTTTCAGATGATGACGAAAGAACAACAATCATGGCATCTGTCGTGTATGAGATTCATCATGTCATCTCTAGTGTATGAGATTCAACAATTAATATTGCACACACTAACTTACAATACAACATGTATCTAAGAAAAGTTTTATGCACATTATTATTAATGCCCTCATGGAATGGGGCAATAATATGAACAATATTTTGTGAGTGAAAAAGTATCACACAAAACCTGAGCACTAGTATATGCAACCGGGTGCGATTATATGTACATGATAGTGTATACGTGAGTGTGCCAATCGTGAATACCTCATCGTTGACCACATGCACGATAGTTTGCGAGATAGTGTTGTACTTGTTGCCTATACTTTTTTTCTTGTGCGTGAGTAGCATTGAGCTTCATAAAATTTCAAATGTGCATCTATCAAGAAAAAAATAATGGCACCAATAGAACACATTGACATTGTAAAATTGCTGAATGCCAAGTAGAATGATCAACTACGATCCAGGAAGGATATATACTCACTTATTCCTTGCTCTTCTCATTTTATTTCTCACCAGTGAGTTATGCAGCTGTTCTTTCTTTCTTCGAACATTCCCACTATTTGTGTTTGATGATTGGGATTTCTTTAACCCAAGTTTTTCATAACAAGCCCAAAGGTAAAATAGAAAAATGCATGTTTTATGCATCTGTGCACTAAAAGGGTATTTAGGTCAAGAAGATACACACACACACACACATATATATATATATATATATATATATATATATATATATATTGAGTTCGTGCACTAAAAAGACATTTAGGTCAAGACAATAAATTATTTCCTTTTTAATGTGGACAATACCGAAACATAATTTGTGGCCCTATGCATGCACAAAATTTCGTGCATAAGAGGATGCACACAACTCGATCTCAAATCGAAAGCCTTCTAATTGCCTTGTGCAAGTGGATCTTTCTTCTTAAGGGCTTTACCTTTTAGACGCCGTTCTTTGCATGATTCCACAATTTTGTTCTCGAATATTGCTAGCCCTGTGGCTACAGACAACCACATTTATAGGTGAGGGAGAAGGGCAGAAACCCTCACGATGTTGCCTTGGGTCACACCTATCAAAGATTCAAATGATGAAAGAAATTACTGCACTTGTTGATACTCAACGATAATTTTTTTATTTTTTAATATTTGCTGACTTTTGTAACATCTTTTTAAATAGAGGTAAGCGTGTACTTTATTTTATTGTTTTGATATTTTTAATAGAAAGGAATTGTCTGAGAGCTACATCAAAATACTGGGGGCTTCTTCATTGAAGTGCAAACATTAGGGGCTGGTCTCTTAATCGCTTATTTGTTAGTCGTTAGTTCGCAATGTTTTCTATTTTATATTTTACATACTTTCAAAGCTGAAGTCGACCACGAAACCAACAAAGAACCTTGTTGGTCAGAAGTCAAGGTAAAAAAAACATGCTTTGGAGGTAAGTAATAATTGAAAGTCCATAGTAAAGAATGTCAAGCTCATTGGTTGCACATTAACGTACAGTAGAATGTAAATTAAGTATCTTTACTGAGAGATATAAGGTCCACTTAGTTGGTAAGAGTTACTTTCAGAAAGCATGTCTCGGTTGTGGTGGAACTTTTGCACTTGTTGTAAAAATATCTCTAACTGATTGACTATCGCATCCATCAAGACTTGGACTCTCAATAAATGGATACCCATTCTACCCTCTGGCATCATCTTTACTAAGATGTCCAGGCAGATACCACCATAATTAAAAAGATAGGAGATCAATTGACACAAAAACTCAAGTCTATTGAAGAAATTCCATACAGTAGGGTAGTATGCAAAAACTCTCTGTTGCTCATACAAACTACGAATTTCGTCAACTACATGCAGACTTATCTGTTATTTATCTATACCTCAGAAGCCATTTAAGTTATCATTCTCCTATAGGTTGATAATTTAATTGTAGCAGGCAACAATGTCAACTTTTCCACCTTACACTGCAAAGGGTATATGACCCAGCAGCTTCACTTGGAACATCTTCTCTCTTTATAGTATTGAGGTAGCATGGTCCAGACATGGGGGTCTCTACCCAATGGAAATAAACTCTTGAGATCTTACATGAATTTGGCATCTTAGGAGCTAAGCCTGCAAATTTTTACGTGGATCGTCTCATTTATCTGATCTCTGCATTATCTGCCCACATAGTATTCTTAGAACAAAATTCGAGTAGAATTTTACGTTCACAAAGACAACCACCTGTGGAAGCAGGAGTTCATGTTATCCACTATCATAAAGAATAGCAGTTGCCAACGCACCCCAGTTTTGTCTGCTTCTACGTTAAGCGTGTCTGCCTATTGGGGTTTACATTGAGGAGCACGCGGGGGTACTCATGGATCCACTACCAACTACCATATTCACTTGGGAGAAAGTCTTTTATCATGGAAACAAAGAAAAAGTACTCCTTTAAGATTTTAGATATCAAGCAGAACATACGGGTATTTTCCTTTAGATCATATTGCGGCAATAGCACTGCATTAAAACACCTAACACACTCAGACTAATCGCCACTTGGTTTGTGTTGGAAGCTACTGTTAGGCAAACTGGAACAAAACATGCTCAGTCCAAGCTTCAGAGTCACGAATCTGTTCACAAACCTTCAACTCAAATCAACTTCTTATTTCTCATATTTGAAAGGGTGGACCAAGATAACAGAACAACTTCAATCTATACCAATCCAGAGTTCACAAGCTAAACTGGTTACCAAAAAAAAAAAAAAAAACACTCCTAAGTCCTTGGCCGAATCATTTTTTTTCTTTTTCTTTTTTTTATAGAACAAAACAGAAACCGTTCCCGCTTTTCTTACTGATCATAAGAAATCCTGACCAAAATTACACAGGCCCAAAAAAATCCGCCTCTAGAAACACATAAGCCATGAATTAGGTTCATTCTTAACACATAAATATGAAGTAACTGTTAGCCACAGCTTGGCATGAAATAATTTTCTCATGATCTTAGCCTACTGTTATAACTTCTATTTCCTTGAGGATTTATGATTTCTTGTCCCTAGGACCGCTCATCCCACGCTTGCATCATTTTCCAACTCTTTCTGTAATATGGTGTACTTGGTTTCTTGAATTTTTTGCAACTGCTCCAATAGATGCATACATGTTCTTCACTCAATAGGTGAACAGCAGATAACGGAAGGCAAGATATTTTCTTTTATTTACATTCATAGTTCATGCTTAATTATACTATACATTTAGTTTGCTCGATAAGAAAAGAAAAATTGCAAGAAAGCATCTATCTGTAATCCTTATATCTTAAATTTGTCTACGGCTTCGAGACCATGATAGGAAGCCCCGATTCCACAGATGAGTTGGTAAATGGAAAGGAAGAAAGGAAACACAGACAGAAATAGCGTAGAAAGGGCGAGGCAAGAGAACAATGAAACATGGTAGAAAGTATTATAAGAACGTTTACAGGTCCGGTCGCCCCTCACACGAAGGGAGAAAGGGAAGACGCTGCTGGGCGATCAATGGAGGAGGTCGTCGATCCGGCGTTCCAGATGAGCCTCATGGTCCTCGAGGCGGCCGGCGATGGCACCATCTTCGTCCAAACGCATGAGGGTAGGAACCCCTCTCAGCTTGAACCGATCATCGGTCCTCCAGGGATGTCTGGGATTGCGCCACGTCGGCCTGTCCCCGACGTAGGCCCTGACTAGGGTGACGTCGCCGGAGAAGGCCTCCAATTTCTTGTAGATGACGGGTTCGGCCCTCACGCAATCTATAAATCAACGGCATCCCATCAAAACCAAATATTCCAAATGAGAAAGAAGCACAGAAGCAGAATAAGAGAGAGGGAGAGGACAAGATAGAAACGGGGCGTTACCGGGACACCAGCTGCGGGAGGTGGACGGATCGATGTCGGCGAGGAAGAGGAGGAACTTCCGGTCGGACTTTTGGGCCTGAAGCTCCTTCAGGACGCCATCCAGATCCCCCACCCTCGAGTCCACCATCCTTAAGGAAGCCATTGCTGCCCAGAGCACAGAACAGGAAGAGAGAGACAGGGAGGGAGAGAAGGACAAGAAGGATGAGGATGAGCGAAGGAAGAAAACGATAGACCCAAACCGGAGTATTTATAGCCGTCCATGGAAATCAAACCCTTATTTTGCTTGTAAAATTATATAGAATCTCTTTTTAGGACATGACGTTTGTTTGGTTCCATTATAGACTTCGCTTTTGCGACTATGAGACGAGCGTCAATTTTGCTAATAGTCCTCAACTAAGAGGCTGCCTTTTCCGTTGATTTTTTTTCTGTAATAATTGATTCATGAAAGAATGGTGACACATCTTTTTGCGAATATCAAAGACGCTTTTTGATAAGCCACAATGTTGAAAAGCGTAAATATAAGGCCTTCTTTTTGGACGGTTCTCGAGCGAATTAGAAAAAAGTTGTCTTTCATTTATTTGTGTATTAAAAAGCAAGCCCTTCAATATAAATTTTTGCCTTTCTTTTGGGTTTGGGGTGGACCAACTACTGAACTAGATAACTAATTTAGCATAGGGTTTGGCAGAAAGCCCCAGTGGCTTGTTTATATTTTTTGGACGGCACAAGGTAACACTAAGGCCCTGTTTGGTAGGAGGGAAAGGGAGGGAAAGGGAGGGATTGAGCAATCCCTCCGTTGTTTGGTTAGCTAATTAAAAAGGAGGGAAATGGAAGGGAAGTGGCAAAAACTGTTTGGTAAAGAGGGGAGGAAAAGGAAATGAAAGGGAGGGGAGGGATTGTGTAGTGTAATTTCTTTCCCTTCCCTCCCCTCCCAAATCGGACGGATTGGGAGGGAAAGGAAAGGAAGTAAGTGTAAAAATATTAACTACCCACAATACCCCTCCCCTCCCCTTTCTCTTCTCTTCCCTTTCCTTTCCCTCCCTTTCCTCCCCTTTCTCTTCCCTTCCCTTTCCTTTCCCTCCCTTTCCCTCCCTTTCCCTCCTACCAAACAGGGCCTAAAAATAGACAGAAAGAATAGATGATGGCTGCTCCATTGCATCATTGCATGTTGGCCTGACTTATGGCCCATGCAGCCGACAAATAGAGGGAGAGAGATAATAGAGATGACGCGAGAGAGGGACGGCAAACGAGAGGATTGGTGTCTTACTTGGGAGAAGAAGAACGATCGCCCCGCCGCGCCGTTTTGTGAGAAAGAGAAATGAAAGGAGAATAGAAAGATAAAGCCCTAACAAGTAAAAAAAAAAAAACCGATGGCAAAATGTCTGATTCCCCAAGATCCAACTTTGTTAGTGGCATTGCGAAAATAATAGTTGTCCCTAAGTTTTTTTTATACAAGCAAATTGGTACAAGCCGACTCTCACTAATTTCATCTTGATGCAACTTGTATTGGCTGTCACGTTAGCAACAAATACAAAAGTTTTATTACAACTTTAGATTATATTACGAGGAGGGGAGCTAGGATTTTTTTCACGAAAAGGCCAAACAGTCCAATCTCTAGATCTAAGTAAGGCCAAACTGAACCCAAATCCAAACAATATATAGCGCTACTAAAAATTTTCACTTTTTTCAATGAATTTTTCTTTTCAATTCGCTGGGGTGGGGCATGGGCCCCCCTCCCTCTGCTGCCCCCTGTATATTGCTGTTTATAATATCTAACTGCTGACAAAGATTTAGGAGGCGTTGGGATGGATGGCACCCTCATCGAACCAGTTTTATAGAAAAGTTGTTTCATGAAAACTAACCTTTTATTAAGTTTTTGAAATATGGTTTTTCTTGTGAGGCATCCAAAACTCAGTTTTTATAAATAATGGGGGTCAAGTTTTTAACTCCCTTTTGCAAATTTTGGCTTCCTCAAAGACTGGGTTTAACCTTAAACCTGGTTTCGATGGCATGGCACCTGAATATTATGGAAACGAGGTTTTAAAATGTCATCGAACTACCCTTTTATACTTTTTTTTTAAAAAAAAAAATCATTTAAACATTGATAACGAATCCAAAACATCACGCTCTTCCTCTTCCCTTTGCCAATGTGGTTTAGAGTCGCGTCCACTTATGTTGGGAATGAACGCCACAGAAGTAGAGGCTGGCCTTTGTGTGCTGACCAGCTAAGCCAAGCCCCTTCTTAACAATTACATGTTCATTCAAAATGGTTGAAGAAACTTATTTCTCATGTCAATGGCCTCCCTTTCTATTTGAGTTCATCTAATCTATTGTCATGTCTCCTTGTTGAAGTGCCCCCCCAGATGTCTCCATCTCCTGTTAAAGGGTCGGTGCTCTTTGAAGAATTTTTTTTTGATGTTTGTCTATAGCTATATATTCTGTTAAATTATTCTCATGTTTCGATAGTTTTGTTGAGTTTCAAATATGTCGATGTTAGCGAAAAGCTAAAATATTTTGATTGAGGGGCACCCAGTCACCAAATAGGTTTGATGTGGGTTTTCCATGTAAATTTAAAGTCATCATAATGTTATTTTTAATTTTTCCTCTGCCCACATAGCTCTGCCCCTGGTCTGTGTTCATTCTTTGATTTTTTGTTTTCAATAAAGGGATAGGAACCTACTCCCAGCTAAGCCTGGGCAACGGGCCCAAGTACTCGACAGGTACCCGGTACTCGGCCCGATCAGGTTCGGGCCTGAAAAAGCCGGGCATGGGGTCAGATTCGTTTTTTAAAATTTTTAAAATTTTTTTATTATTTTTATTTAATGATAATATTTATTGTTAAAAATATATTTTATTTTCAAAAAAATCTATTTTGTGTGTAAAAAATATTTTTTTATTTTAATTGGGCCTGGGTTTGGGTTTTGAGCATCGGGCCGACCCGAACCCGACACTTATCGGTGTGGGCTGGGCCGGCCCGATGCCCAGGTCTACTTTTGGCTGCAGATTGTGTAGGTCAATATGCCCACTTTAATTCTTGTCTCTATGACAAATAAAAGATTCTTGAAAAAATGTTAAAACTTTCAATATCTCAATGATTTTTTTTTCAATAAACTTTCAGCTCTCCTTTCCTTCAATCTTCTTTATTTTTTGCATTATCACCTTTTTAGTAGGTTGGCTGGAATTTCTATTCCAAAATAGGTACTTAGAACTAGAGTTAGGCATTGGTCTGGGCAGCAGTTTGGGTCTGACCAATTGGCTGCAACGTAGGCCTGACCTTATTATAATAAAATACGGAAACTATAATATAATATAAAATATGATTAACTATAATGACATATATAGATATATATTTAAATAATATAATTTTATAAATAAGTAATCAAGTGAAATGGGGCCGGTCCGACACCCAAAGTTGAGGTCTGAGCCTGGACCTGGACCAGGTCAGGCTAGGTCCTATAGGGTAACCATCGAGTACCAGGCCTAGTGCCCACTTCGAAGGGTTGATCATAAACTAGTAAGACAAGTGAGATTCTATTGCTGCCTTGAGAGCTTCAAATGGAAAGAAATGAAGAGTCAAAGGGCCTCTTAAACAAAGGATATTTAGAGTCCCTTGGTCACCACAGTTCACATAAACAGCCACACAAACTTTTATGGATCCTGCTATTTTGGTTTTTAGGAATCTTTCTTTGCACCGTGTAAAAATCCTTCCAAAATCAAGTTGTTCGCACCCCACCTCATCCTCAGGGGCATCGGAATGCAAATAAGCAAAATTCTCAAATTAGGTTTTGAGAAAATTTCAAGAGAAAGGGGTCCGCCCGTTAGTACGAGGTCTAACCGTTCCTACTGCCTTTTACATGAGTAATTGGACCAAGGACCAAAGATTATTTGGATTATGTATAAATTATTGATGCAAATCCTATATGCTTGTGCATTGAGAATCAAAAGTTCATTTCGAACAAGTGATTTAAACTTGTTTTGGAGTAAAATTGAGATAAATGACTTGTCTTAACAAGTTATTTTAAGATTCTCTAGAGGATTTTTAAATTTATTTGAAGACCATTGTTTTGATTGAATACATCATTTGAATTGGTACGATTGATTTGAAATGATAATCGTCATGATTGTAGCCAAAGTATCCATCCATGAAGGAGAATATGAGATTATCCACTGTGTCGTCAACAAGCAAATCAATGTTAGGCAAAGGATAATCATCCTTTGTTGTGAATTTGCTGAGATCACTAAAATCAATAGATCTAGACCTTCCTGCTCTTCTTTAGTACCACAACTATGTTGGCCAGCCAATCATGATAGTTCATTGTTTTGATAAACTTAGCTCTCAATAGATCTTCAAGTCCTTCTTTGACCTTCTTTTTGACTTGTTAATCTAGCTTTCTTAGTTTATGTTTAACTGGATGGCTTTCATGTTTTAAAATTATATATGCTTCACCAGCTTTGGGTCAAATCCTGGTATGTCTTCATATGTCTAGGCAAATACCTCTTTATAGTTTTTAAGGAATTGCATAGTTTTCTCCTTTTCGCTTCCACACAAGTTGATGCCAACCTGTGTCATTCTAGGGTCTTCTATGTTCTCAATGTTCACTTCCTCAGTGGGATCATCAAGCAAACCTAAAGGCTGGTCTCCTTTCTGCATTTGAGTTAATTTTACTAGATCCTGACTCTACTTCTACTGGTTGGAGTGGTTCTTCCTATTTTTGAATCTCACAGATAAGTAGATTTTTCTAATATTGGAGCTTGGGGTTTATTATGAACTGTGGAGCCATTTTGATCCTATCAAGAGTGATGATAAAAGATAAGTTTAATGTGCATTTGGCATGCATAGTGAGATAAAGAAAATAATGAGGAGAAGGAAAGAGAGACACATTGATATAGACAAAATTATCAATTTTATTGGTCATTCAGAAAAGAAATGGGGCCCTCACTATCCCTACATTGGTTTTGAAAAAAACAAGAAAATGTAAAATAATAACAAAAATTTCTCCTTAGGCTCATCTCTTGTTTTTTAGATCATTCCTTGTCCTTACTGTTGTGTCTTTATGTCTAGATCTACTGCATGGGAATCTAACGGGCCGGGCCAAGGCATTATAGTATGCCCATCGATGGCTTGGTAAGCCCAATATTCTTTGGGCCCCTTCTTCTTCTTCTTCTTCACCCTCCCGTTTTCACTTTTTTTTACTAGACCCCCATTAACAAAAAAAAAAAGGATTGGAGGCCACTGGCGCCCTTCAGCCTTCAGTCTCTCTCTCCCTCTCGGTTGAAGGCTTCCCAACGAAAAATCAAACTACCGGTGCCCTTCTTTTTCTTCGTCTGCCCTACCCTCTCCCTTTTAACATTGTAATTGCCGACGAGTCCATGCCAAGCTGTGACCAGTCAATGTAGGTGCCCTTCATTCTCTCTAAGTTGAATCCCACCGGCTCCCTTCACACACATTCTCCCTCTCGGTTGAAGGCTGCAGCCCAAAAATCAGTCTGCCAATGCCCTCCTTCGTTTTCTTCTTCTACCTCAACCTCCCCCTTTTAACATTTTTAATTTCTAATGAGTCCACGCTGATCTGTGACCAGTCCATGTCGATACCCTTTACTCTCTCTTTTCTTCCTCTTAGTGGAAGGCTGCCAACGACCCTCACTCTCTCTATTTCTTCCTCTTCGTTCAAGGCCGCTGGTTAGAAATTAGTCCATCGGTGTTCTTCTTCTTCATGTTCTTTTTCTTCTGCCTGAGCCTCCCTCTTTAATGTTTTAAATTTTCAGTGAGTCCATGCTGGTCTATGACTAGTCCATGCCAATGCCTTTCACTCCCTCTCTCCCCCCACTTTCACCCCCTCTCGCTTGAAGGTTGCTGGCCGAAAATCAGTTTGGTCACCCCTCTAAACCCTCTCCAGTTTGCAAAAGCCAGTCTTTTAAAAGACTGTAACTTTTTTTAGGTTGTCACCATTTATGGTTTTATAGTGGCAATTATTATCCAAACAAAACTAGAGAGTGTTTCACCATCAAAAATATATTACCCTGATTCACTCAAAGCCTGATATGCCATTTTTGCTTTAGGAACTATTGGTTTTGCCAACCTAGGACTTCAGGGACCTCTAAGACTTGTATTCTTTTTTCACAACAGGATCTATATGGGAATAATTGGTAGCAGTTGTGCATTGGCTGATGCTCGAAATTAATCACCATTTGTGAAGATATTGGTGATTGAAGTCTTTGTAGTGCTCTCGAGTTGTGTGGAGCTATTGTGGGCATATTCATGTTGGCCAAGGCAGTATTTGGCCCAAAGTAATAAAACTTATACAGGTGAGGATGATTATGATGTATTTTCACGAAGTCCAAGAGAAGCCTATGTCAAGGAAGTTGCATCTTGTTCTACATTGTTTAATGCAAATCTTGGCCCAACTTGCATGGAACAAGAACTTACTCTTGTCCTATCAGAGTAAATTTTGCATTCTTTTGGTTTCATTGACATTATAGCTTTTATTATGGATCTTATTGCTTACAATATATAGATATGTCCACACTCATAGGTTCTCTTCAGACATAGATGCATGATTACATGTTCTCAAACAATGTGTACTAACATAACATACAGGGTATACCTTCAAGCACGTAACATAGCATGCAATAAATGGTGCATCTTCAAGCACTCAACTAAACCTCAATAATGTACACCCAGCTTGAATCCCATCAGGCCTTCATATTTTGTCTACCCTTATTAGGCTTTCAATTGTTCACATATTTCTTTGCATCATTATCATATCTTTCTTTGCATATTAAAGTTGATCATCTCTATTCTTAATAATTTTTTAATTCAAGTTGTGTTTTATTACATTGGCATAGTCAACTATGTCATTTAGTTCTAATGAAAAAGAATATTGTCCAACTCCTATTATGGAGGAAAATGAATCATACTCATCTATTGAGAGAGAAATTGTCTCCAAAAGAAAAAAGATTTCAAAGGTATGGACTAACTTTAAACTGGTTACGTATAAGGAAATGGAGTATGTCAAATACAAACATTGTGGTGAACAATCGAAATAATGCAGTGCTAATGGGACTAGTCATTTAAATCGACACATAAATTCATGTTTTAAAGGGTAAATTAATTAAGGAAACCAAAGAATTGTGTCACTGCATTTGGTAATCTTGGTACAACTTCTCTATGCATACAAAAGTTCGATATGGAGTCTGTAAGAAAGTTGATGCCAAAGTGTGTAATAGTACATGAGTTTGCATTTTATTTGGCATTATATAAATATCATAACACGTTTCTTCATCTTGCAATCTAAGGTTTGTTCTATTTTCCAAAAGAACCCTTAAAACAGGCATTATATCAAAGTACAATACTAAACAAATGTGATTTGAGCGGTTTATAAATGATTATATGCAGTGAGTTTCATTGACATTTGTTTGCAGACTTCACAGCAAATGTTAGGGTATTTATGTGCAATAGAGTGATATATTGGTAGATATTGGAAGTTGCATACTCATATGTTTAATTTTGTATATGTACCTCCATCACTTTATGCAAACACACATCTAAATAGCTGCATTCGGTCAAAGTTATTTTCTATTACTACTAATAATTGTTCGATGAATGATAGTGCAATAATTACATTAAAAAAAACTTAGGAAGAAAAAAACTATTTCATTGTTAGGACATTACTTTTACATTCACTATGGTGCACATATTCTAAATCTCATTTTTCAAGATGGTATGTAAAATATGCATGATACAATTTCAAAAATTTGTGAAAGTGTTACATATGTAAAAGCATAACCAAAACAACTAAATCCATTTCAAGATTGTATAAGAACAATGACTTAATTGGTATAACAAAATTAACTTATGATGTTCTTACTCGATGGAACTCTACATATGTCATGTTGAGAGATACAGTGTTTTACAATGATGTCTTTCAACATTTGGTTTCTATTGATTCTAATTACATAAATTTGCCTTCTAATGATGAGTAATCTTATGCATCTTCTTTGTGTCAGTTTTTGAAGTTATTCTACAATGCAACAAATATCTTCTTCACCACTAGATATGTAACAACTAATATAATCTTTCAATAAATGCAAAAGGTATATAAACATTTGCATAGACATTGTGCAATAGCTAATGATTATACAAAGGCATTGGCATATAAAATGTAAGAAAATTTTGACAAATATTAGAAAAACTACAATGTTCTTTTTGCAATTGCATTTATTTTAGATCTAAGGTCCAAATTGTGGTCTTTAAAGTTTTTTCTTGAGAATTTGAATGAACTTAATGCAATGGTATAATATGAGAAAATAAAGGCCAGTTTTTAAGAGTTGAATGTGGAGTACAAAAGTGCGTATGGTACAAATGATGAAAAAAAATTGCAGATAGTGGCATAGTGGAAACTAAAGCAAATATAAATATTTTGAGAGATGCATTCTTCACATATTACTTGAATTTTATATCCCTTCACGTACCTTACGTAGATTTGAAAATATATTTTATTCATTGACCTAATGAAGACTTCAACATATTGTCTTGGTAGAAAGCAAATGAAAGTAAAATATAGAGTTTTATTCAAGATGGCTCGAGACATACAAACCCTATATCTACAGTTGCTTCAAAGTTTACATATAGTACAACAAGAAATCATTAATCATTATCGATGTTCAACCACTCTTGAAACCATTGAAACACTAGTTTGTACACATAATTTGATTCTTGATGAAGACAATTCATGTAAAATGCAAGATGTTCATTGTTCAAAGTTAGATTTTAATAATTTCATTTGTTTTTTATGATACACTAACATTGTACTATGGGTATAATGACCTTGTGTTGCAGTTTTGAAAATAGAAAGGAATTTTCCTCTGGCGAATGATAATCTGATACATGATTCATTGTGGTAAACCTTTTTCATTTTGTATGTTTTAGTTTATTGTTTAATATTTATTACGTGATATGTTTATGTAATTTATAAACTAACCATTTGTCTTTCAGGTCATACTTTCATCATTTCTTTCAAATGGAGAAATGGAGCCATCTATAAAAGCCTTGATGAAATTCAAAGTTTGAAAAGAGTTTTGTTTATTAAGGATCTAATGACATTGCTGGTTGAGGGACAAAAGTTCCCTAAGATGCCATTGTTAAACTTAACATACTTTCAATCTACATGTAAAACCGTATGCATTAACTAATGTTAAAAATGTCGGTAGGCTACTAAGTACATTGGAGGTTAGTTTCACTTTAGAGATGTTGATTAAAAGCTTATATGTTCTTTTTTCTTTTTCTTTTTTTTGTGTTAATGATGGTGAAATATTTTAGCTTGTTTGCCTTTTTATTTGGTCTCATGGGATAATCTTTTCTAATTTGGTCATTATCCACCTAATTATCTGTCACTTACTATCTTTTAGACTTTCTAATGTTAACATTAAAAAATTCCTCAAACTGTAGTTGTTATTTGCTCTTAATAATCATCTTCATTTTAATATTTGTTCTCAAACTATAGTAGTTAGTTTAAGGCTCGACTGCCCCATTATTAATTGGTACGGGCCGAACCTCAGGAAAATGATTAGACCCAAGGCCTGACTATTAACAAGCCAGGTCTCGGGCGATTATATGGCTGCCTTAATTGGGCCATGCCAGGACCGATGCCCAGCCTTATGTGTTGGAGGTATAAAGAGGGCATGGACTTGCATTTTTCCCAACTTCCCATAGTCCTCTTTCTTGTTACTAATGCTGCTTTGGTTCATATCTAACTGAAGTTAGCCATTTTTATGGATGTTGCAATACACACAGCCTTCTTAGTCATACCATACACTCGTACTCATGTTGTATGAGACAGTGGCGAATGTATTCCTAAAATCCTTCAAAGATCATAGTAAGAAGTGTATCTCCACCATGGGAGTTCGGTGCTTTAAAGTTGATGTCCACCACCTTTGTATGTATTCTCTTACTAACACTTCGGAGCTTGATGAGGGTGCCAATGATTGGTACAATTGAAAGATTTGGCTCATATTTTTTGATGAAGGCATTGACCACTTTATTGAAATCCCTCATCTATGTGGGGCTAATCATCAACTGAATCTATGGGATGTCCTGTTTATAATGTATGTGAACTCGTCCATAAGAGGTGCCATCACTCCAAAAGGAAACCAAAAAAGTAGAAGTGAATGAGTTTCACCTCTCTGTCAAAGCATGAAGAAGACCGCTATTGATCTGGATGGGCAACTGACAACACTGCTGTCTCCAGACCACAATCATCCAAATGATGGAGGAAGACATCTACGAACTGCTCAAACCATTGAGGATACCAGCCTAACATGAGTCCATCTATGAGAATGGATCTAGTGTCTAGGTAATCTCTAAAAATAGAGTGGACAATATGGCCTCAAGAAAACATCTTGATCATGGTGACTGACAAAATGACATGGTGAGGATCATGACAAATATGAAAATCAATACAAAATAAAGGATGGATAGACTAGGTGAACTGATTGTACTTTCCAAGGTTGACCCAATAAGAGGGCATAGACTTTGTAAATGATAGTTTTGACCTTGACAAGTTGAAGAAATCCTAAGGAATGAGATAGAAACTGAAAATCCTAGACACTTTTGACATACGAAAACAAAGGGTTATTTCAGAAATCTGTGCCCAGTTTTGATGAATACATTGTGCATGGTGTTAATGAAGTATGATGGATGTAAAGAAACATGCAATCAGCCAAGACATGCTGCTCATGTGGCATCCCCTAATGACACAACACTATCATATAAGTATTTGAAATCAATTTGATCACCTAAACTATATATCTGAGGTCTGAAATTCTTCAACAATTCTATTATTAGATATTCTTATATACCTGGACAAAAATTCTAGAGACATGGCGTAGACTCATCCAAATATGGTTCTAAAGGTAATGGCTCTTCATTCTTTTTTATCACTCTCCAATGTACCGGGCTACTGCCTTTGCCCTAGCACAGGTGATGGGAGGGTCAATACATGTTTCCAATAGGTTAGTTTAATCATCGAACCACCCTGAGCTTAATGCATACAGGCAGTATTCCCTGAGGTGATAACCGTGACACATAGGTATAGGGAAAATTTAAAAAATATGCAAACAGATACACAATTAGTTGGCGTTAACGTAACATGGCCTCAGATAGACTTCAAAATTGAGGAGAGGGATAAACATTGTATTAAACAACTCCTAAATTGAGAGAGGTAGTATGTGATCCTATATTTATGTGGTCATGGAAGAATCCTCTCAATTCTAAGTCATGATGCACATCACCAATAACATACATACTTGAATCATGATGATACATATGTGGCTAAAGGGTAGGACAACATTTAAAAAATTGGAACACCTGGTCTAGTCAAACAAAGATAGGTCCCATCGTGATCACCATTTTGTTGACATGTAAAATTTTCATTCTACACGTGAACCGTATAAATGAGATAATTCACCTATAGTCACCTCCGTCTCTTGGATTCCCGCATATGAAAAGTGGAGGCGAGTATAGGTGAACTATCTCATTTATACAGTCTGTACAAAACGAAAATTTTATACGTCAACAATTATTTGCATTTTAAAATTCACCATTTGAGCATTAAGTTAATGATTTACTATCATAGAACACATTTTAGTTGCCCTCATATAAAAAAAATTGTTTCTTTTTAAGTAAATAAACGGTAGTTTCAATTGAGTTGGGATTTGATTGAAGCTTAAATACATGCCATTTGAATCTCAATCTTGTAGGTTGCATTCATCAAGCACAACATGCAAAGTCAAAATTGACAAAACACGTTCTTAGACCACATTCATCATGCATTGCAAAGACATGAAAACAATAATTTAATTAGTCATTTGTTTTTATGAATATTCAGCCATCCTAAGAGGTCGTTTGATTGCTGTCCATTGGAACAGGACAGACAGGACGTCCTGTCCATTACACTACTGTTCTGTCCTCATGGACAATGATGTTCTTTGTCCACCGTTTGATGATTTTAAGAACAGAACACCATGTTCTTTTTGTCCAGCGTTTGTTTTGCATATGTTTTTTCTGTCTGCTCTGTCCGTCCTGTCTGACGTTTGTTCACTTAATAAACAAATCTAATTACAATTATGAAAGATAAATTAGAAGTTTGTTGGCGATACCGAATACTTTATTGGCAATCACGAGCACCAGAATGAGTGAAAAAATTATAATATGTCCAACTAAACCTTTCTGGACGCAAAGATACATAACAATGGCTTCTGGTGATCTTGAAGTTTCATTCACAGAGGGAAGAAGAGAGCCGTACAAGACAACCAAGTTTTTTTTTACCTTCTTTTTCACATGAAGAAGAAAGAAGTCCAGGACAATAACAATAAGTTCTTATACTTTCTTTTCACTTTTTCTTTTTCACTTCTTTTCTCTCAAAACTCGTGTGAACATTCGATACCCATGTAAGGAAAATTCTTGCTGCACCTTAGCCAATCATACAAGGAGCCAGTAATCTTCATTTCCACAACTTTTTTTTTTCTAAAAACAAGGTCCTAACTTCACTTTAACCCCAGAACTAGTGCTGCCCTTGCTAAAATTATAAAAATACAGGACATATTTATAAGGTAGAACATCCGAAATGGCAGCAGAACGATGTGTCATCATCATCATCATCTAAGATTCCATAGAACACAATGTGGATCATCATCAACATCATCATGTTGCAGCAACTGTTTCTCCTTTCCCGGAGGACTCAGACCCAGCAGGGGCTGCCTCCTTCTTCATGGATGTCATCGAGCACTTCTCCTTCTTCTCATCGATGTTCATCTGCTGCTGCCTGCACTCTAGACTACAGTATGCAGTATCACCCCTGACCAAAACAAAAAGGAGCACGAAACAGAGCTAGAGTTAGCTGAGATTTTTTTTTTTTATCACAATATATTGGTGACTGGCAAAAGGAAGGAACCTACACAGTTTAAAGAACTCATTTCTAATAACGATGACAACATGCTTCTTCCTTCTAAGTTACACCTTCCAATCCTCTTTCTATATATATATATACATATATATATATATATATATGTATATATATGTATGCATGTATGTATCTAGTATAAGAGAGAGAAAATGAAATATGAAATTTTGATAAATGCCTAAATTAGATCGTGGATAGCCATGGAACCAAAATGAAATTTTTTTTAGTTGCCCTGCATATTTGTTACTATGAAAATGCAATACAGGAGAAGCATTAAGTGTTAACAGCTAGGAGATCTGATCACCAAGCGGAGAACCATTGTGAATCTGTGACTATAATACAGTACAAGTGAACTGATCCTATATTTACCAAATTCAGGACGTGAGAACTGCGCTACATTGAATCAACACTCATAGAGATGCACCCAAAAGCAGCAGGGAATATGTAATAGGTTTCACCAGAAGAGAAGCACAGAAGCAACGACAAAACCAAGTAACCAACCCTGGAGATGAATCATATTTTCAGAAGATTTAGGGATAGATCTAAACTAAATTGGCATGCTTTGTACATGTGTACCCAAAATAAACCAAAATCTTACAGAAACACTCAATTTCTAATGATACAACACAAGCATTTTACGTTTGATAGCTTTTTCATGTCGAATTCAGTTGTCTAGTTTAAAACATTTGACCATGAGCATGTTTTTGTTATTCCTCAAGAGTTGACTAGGTGGTACTGCAGGCTGGTGTTTGAGCAACAGTTGGATTGGTCCAGACTGCACCACCCTGAAGGGTGCTGGAGGCACCTCTGAAAGTGAACCTGAGAAAGTCCAGGCCTTTTCCATTTGCGACGGTGGTTCAGGCAAGTATTAAGCTTCTGAAACAACTAATATGAGCTATTGACAACTAATATGAGCTATCGCCACTTCCTGACACTCCCGCATAATATGAAAATTAAATTCTGACCTCTGCTTGCGCAGAAAACATTTGTTGGACAGAGATGCCAGCTCTTTTAAGTCGATCATGAGTGCATAATGGACTGTCAAGAGCCAAATAAAGAACCCATTTGCCTCTCATTGGGGCCAAATGACCCACTCTTCATGGTGTTGGGGTGGCTGGTCATAGCCCTATCACTAGTTCAGTTTCTGGGACTATGAGGAGCACACCATTGAGGCCTGTGAGGGCATCTCCAAGTTCACATAAGTACAACACAACACCAAAAAAAGGTGAGGGTTCTAGATGTATCGATGGATGTGAGATTATAGAGGATTGTCCAGCATCTTATGTCCTAGTGGCGAAGAGTTAAGATTTGTCTATGCAGGCATTTACAGCAAGATGGAGGATGAGGGGAACTTCACCAAAATAGCAACTGGTTAAGGTAAGGATGCTGCTTCAAAGTGCTGAAGTGGAAGTGGTGTATGGATGTGTGTGCAGAATCGGCATGGAGAGTGGTTGTCATCACCAATAACCATAGATGGAGGGGAGGAGAAGATGGCCTGAGCTGTCTCAAATGCATGTCAAGAGTGCAGTATAAGGGATGATGGGACTCTGTTAACATTGGTAAGAGGATAACAAAATATAGAGAAGCTGTTAACTGATGAATTTGAATAGGGTAATTTTACAGTTGCCTTATGGGGCTCTAAAAGAGATCGCTTTTAAGGGACAGTTTTTGCTCCAAAATGAATTTTCTACCCAAGAAGATATAACAGTCCAAATGAAAGAACCAAAAGGAGTTGAACCAAAGGCATTTTTATTCAAGCAAAGGAAAAAGAAAAAGGTGCCTAAATTTTATATTCAACAAAGAACTTGGGCTCGATTGAGGAACGAACTCTCTCTCTCCTAGGGCTTCCAGGGGTCTCAGCATTGTGGTAGGGGCGTCCGCTGGTCTCGCTGGGCCTCAGGCCCAGTTGGGGCATCCAAGTATGGGGGAAAGTGAAGGGGAAGGAGAGCCCATGCTCATGGGTGACGCTGGGGATCAGGTTTGCGAGGGAGAAGCTCTGCCAACGCTCACCAGTCCGAGTAAGGCGAAATCTTGGGCTGCCGTTGTAAATGGGGATAGACCTGCAGCAGAGATTAATATGCCTCCGCTGGAAAAGAAGGAGGTGGACGGGATTAAGCGTCTGGTCATCTCTCAGCAATCCTATGAAGTGTTTTGCCAACCTTTCAAGTTCAGTGCCATCGCCACTCTTGCAGGAGGAGCTGGGAAGGGGCGTTTGGATTATAGCTTCATCTTCACAAGCCTCCGAAGCATATGGCCTGGAGTAGCTCATCTTCGGTTCACGTCGGTGGGCAAAGGTATGTTCCTGATCCGCACCTCTTCTGAAGATGATCTCAATTTTATTTTATCTCCTGGTCGATGGTATGTGGGAGGGCGGCTCCTCATTGCAAATCAGTGGCATCCAGGGATGCCAATGCGGATAGAGAGTTCCAGCCGAGTCCGCATTTGGATTAGGCTACCAGAAGTTCCTGTAGAATGGTGGAACCCGAGGGTTTTCACAGATATTGCAGAATTGATCGGTGGTGCTTTTGTTGAAGCAGACGAGTACACAAGGCATATACAGAGGTTAGGTTTTGCCCGAATCAAAATCGAGATTCCGTTGGAGTTCTGCCCTCTCTCAGAGATTGAGTTGGAGGTAGCAGGGGGAAAGGTTGTTGCCCAATCCATTGAGTATGAAACAAAGGTTAAATACTGTCAAAAGTGCGGGTCCACAGGACACTTCGATGGTTCCTGCCAGTTCGCGGAGGCGTCTAAGGATGGGGCGAAGGTCGCTCCCAATGCGTGGCATCTTGTTAAAGTCCCAAAACGAAGACCCCCATTTAACAAGGTTAAAGAAAATCTGCAGCTCAAGCAGAACAAATTTGAAGCCCTGTCGCAGCTTCTTGAGGAGAGAGCAGAAGGGGTTAGCTCTCATGTTGAGAGGCAGAATGCCTCCCCTGCTGAGAAGGGTCAGGTCATCACCGAGTCTGTGGTTACTCACAACGCGCATGCTAGTATTAATCAAGTCAGTCATGAATTTCAGGATGGCAAGGCAGAGGGGTTGGTTCCCAAAGCATGTAACCCTCCCAAACCGACCTCCAGAGGGATCGACCCCAACTCTTCGGACGGGTATAGCATGGATAAGCCGGTAGAGAAGGCCAAGAAACGATCTCTTAAACACAGGGAGGTAAATGGGACCAAAAAGCGAACTAGCCCTCCGATATTAAGTGTCCAATTGGATTT
>JAANDH010000416.1:38746-239926 GCA_011799765.1 Nymphaea thermarum
TATTTTGCCAGGCTTCTAGGGACCTCTGAAGGGACTGGGTGCTTACCCCATTCGCTCGCTTCGGGTCCGACAGTGTCCCGGGAAGAGAATGTAGACCTCTTGAAGCCTGTTTCAGATTCTGAAATAACATGGGCAGTCATGAAGGCGGACAAGGATTCTGCTCCGGGACCGGACGGGTTCGGTAATAGTTTCTTTCAAAACAATTGGCACATTGTCCGGGAGGTTGTCTCAGGTGCTATTCGGGGTTTTTTTGACTCTGGTAGACTGGTTAAGTCTGTCAACAAGACTCACATCACTCTCCTCCCTAAGGAACTCAGTGCGAACCAAGTTGAGAAGCTTCGGCCCATTTCACTTTGTAATAGCATACTGAAGTTCATCACGAGGATTATTGTCCTTCGCATGCGGCCAATTCTTAATAGGATCATTTCCAAGAATCAAAACGCGTTTCTCTCGGGAAGGTGTATCCAGGACAGCTTCCTTCTTAGTCAAGAAATTGTTCACATTTTCCAAAACAGTAAGAAGAAAACAGCATGTGTCAAGATTGATTTAAGCAAGGCTTATGACCGTACAAATTGGGATTTCTTGAAAGCCACCCTTCTTCATCTTGGGTTTCACGAGATGTGGGTCCAAAAAATTATGACTCTGGTGACCACGGTTACTTCGTCCCTTCTTATAAATGGTAAGAGAGGCCTAAGGCAGGGGGACCCGTTGTCCCCGTACCTTTTTATCTCTGTTATGGAAATGCTCAGTCGTAGCGTTCAAGCATATATCAACAACAATCAAATTAGGATCCCCTACATGGGAGCTGGTACCACTTCCCCTTTCGCCACGCTCTATGCAGATGATATCATGTTCTTCATTGAAGGCAGGCGAAAGAACCTGCGATATTTGAAAATGTGTTTGGATAATTTTTTCAGGTGCTCAGGCTTAGCCATGAACATCTCCAAGAGCTCTCTCTTCCCTTTTAACATAGACAGGCGTGAGCTCAATTGGATTGAGCGGGAGATCGGTTGGCGCCAAGGCAAGCTCCCATCTACGTATCTTGGCATTCCCCTTCAGACGAAGGATGTGACAGAGGAACAATGTAGACATTTAATTCTACGGTCCTCTTAAAAACTTGCTTTGTGGAAGAAACGATGTCTCTCTGCTGCTGGCCGTCTCAGCTTAATTAAGCACGCCCTTTCGTTGTTGCCATCATACTGGAGCTTGGTGGTTAAACTCCCTGTCACCACTTGTAACCAACTGAACAAAATGGCGGCTGAATTTCTATGGGGTGATATGGTTGATCACAAGAGCATCCACCGCATTAAATGGTCAACCTTATGCCTTCCCCTTCTAGAGGGAGGTGTTGGTCTCAGAGATCTCAGAGAAACGAATTCGGCCAATATGGCCTATCTTGTTTATCGAGCTTCGCAGCAGTCTTCCCCTTGGGCTGTCCTTATTAAAGATCGGTATTGCGAGCGTAAAGGGTTTCTAGCTAGCAGTGTTGGTGGAAAAAGGGTATCTAATGTCTGGCATAGGGCATTGCAGTCCTGGCGTAAGGTAACTGAGAATGTTGGCTGGAAGATCGGTAATGGTGAGCTGGCTAAGTTTTGGACAGATCAATGGGGCGCAGATCGCCTAATGGACAAGATTCCCGCCTCCCACTTTCATCTTATTCAGGATACTATTACTTGCTCGGTCAAAGAGCTCTTGGAAGAGCATGGGGAGGCTCTTATGGACTACTTAGCCAAACTACAGATCTCCTTCCCTTGCCCTCCCCTTCAGGTTGATAAGCCAGACGTTATGGTCTGGAGGAATGGCGAGAATGGTGAGTTTAATCGGCATGAAATTTGACAACGGTTACGGAAGAAAGGTCAGTTCAACAAGGATTATGAGCTAGTTTGGAAAGGGAGACGTCTTCCAAGGGCTTCCTGGACTATTTATGTAGGTGTCGCAGGGCGGCTTCCGACGGATGCGTTTGTGCAACATCAGGGGTATTCTCTTGCGTCGCGGTGCTACGTCTGCAAGCAGGCGACTGAAGACATCAAACACCTTTTCTATGACTGTAAGGGAGCTCAGTCAATCTGGGCTTTAATCTATGGCAAATTTGGGAGGGCGTCTCCATGGCGCACGAGTCCCCCTAACCTCATGGAAGGTCTTAGCAGCAGGCACAAGAAAGGGTTCCAAGTCAAGTCGCTTGATAAATGCTGGAAAGATAGTTTTCATATGGCGATTTGGTTCATTTGGAAGACTAGAAACCAATGTAAGCACAAAGGGCTGGTTACAAGTAATAAACTTATCAACCAGTTTTGGTATTACTCAAGTGAGTTTTGGTGGAACTTTCAGTGGAATGACCAACAGTCCACGAACATCCGCAGCTGGATTCGATCGGGAATCCTCTGGAGTAATGGAGTCCACTTTGAGGATAAGTGGGTTGAAATTAGCATCACCTCCTGGCATAAGCAGGGTAGAAAAGGAGTGGCAGGCTTCATTCGCGATGGTCCAGGCCGGGTTCGGTTTGGTGTTGCATGCTGGTTTGAGCCCAGTACCGGGTGGCCGGAGACGCAGATTCTTAATGAATGCCTTAGCCAATTGGCGAACGTTGCTGATAATATGGGGCGCATCTGCCTTCTTGCCAACGATGGTGACTGGAAGAACCACATTCTCAGTTACAGAGGTTGCAGGTCAGATCTCTTCGGTAACAGTTACATTGACAAAATCAAAGTTTGTAAGGGATGGCCCCTAGTTGAAGGAGTTAACCTTTTGATGTGTTCTCCGGATAATGGTCTGTATACAACTTGGAATCCTCAGGAATCCCTGTGAATTCTTCTCATTGTCATTAGTTTCTTTCTGAGGAGAGGTCCTGCGTGGGCCCATTTTTTGTCTGTAAATACTCTATCATTTTGTTGAAATAAAAGGCTGGGGGCCTATCCCCCAAGCAGCCATTGTCCGGAACAAAGAACTTGGGCAATGTGTTCAGAAAATGAACACTGTCAAGCACATAAAGGACGAGCTACCTTTTTTACTAAAGCCTGTAGGAATTAGAAACCAGTAAAACAGAGGTAAGCTCGTGAATCATGTCTTAAATGATACTGCGGTGACAATTATTTTCCAGGTGAAGCAGTAATCTAAACACCAGTTCTGTGTTTTTCTTCAGGTGACATTATCGTGTAAAGACCAGAACCAAGCAACTACATTCAACAACTGATGTTAGGCCGCCACTCCAAAGCAAAACATTGATATGCAACCAGTAACTACATAGTGCAGAATTTTCATCTGTGCTTAACCCATGTAGCAGCTGGGTCAATACGCACTCTATGTTGGTTAGGAGGTCAGGAAAATATGCTCACTATTTCTAATTCAAGCGCATCAAACCTCTACGAATGAAGTAAAGCTAATCTAAATCCTTCTCGTTCAGTCAACAGGGACTTTAAATGAGTTGAGAGGGTAATGATATCGCTATCTTCACCACTTTCCTTTTGCCCAATACCGGTGAAGTAATGACTAAGACACAACTGACGGTGAAAATGAAGCAATACAGATTAAAGAAAAACCACAAAGAAAAACATATACACAAGAAACTCCCCACTTCACAACAATACTCTGTGGATCAGAGAAAGGCCACTTAGAAGTCTGAAGCGGATGCATCTTACAGATTGGGAAGTGTAAACTAGGGTAATTTTCCTTGTGTTCGTGGCTTTCAAGCAGATCAATTTATATCATTTCATTGGAAGCAAACAAGTTCCAACTAACAAATTTAACAATAGAAGTATATCAATGTGAACCAACCGAACAAAAAAAATCTCAATAGTCATGAAACTAGATTAATTTTTGTTGTAAAAAGGAGGACGCCCTTACCTCGACGAGAAGCTGCTGCTGGGCTACAATGGAAGCTACGGCTGGTCTGCTGGTGGCCTGCAAATGATAACCTGCAATAGAAAAAGGGCAAGAAAAAGGAGTATGCCTGCGGTCAGGGAAAAGGAAAACAACAGAGAGAAAGAAAGAGAGAAGCAGCCTGCGTCTAACCTCGACAGAGATGGAGGGCAAGGAAGACAAGAAGGGGCTACAGGGCGAGGGCTAGGGCAACTCGGGCGACGGAGGAGAAGGAGAGAAACAGGAATCGGGTAGCTCGGGGGCATAGACGAGAGCAGAGAATGGAGGAGAAAGTCAGTCGGGGGCGAAAGAAGAGGAAAAGGGCAGGGGAGATGGTATAAGCTGAGGTGAAGAAGAAGGAGATGGGGGCGGAGGTGGAGGAGAAGGAGATGCGTCGACGGCTCGGGGTTGGGGTCTGATACGAGCCTTCCTATGACTCGTACTTCCCATGTGAGCACCTCCACCGAAGGCGCCCAACTTCATAGGGAGGCTAACGATTTTCTTCTCGAGTGTTGCGATGAACAGGTCAAGGCGGATACGAGAGCACTTGAAAGTCCTAAGGAGGTTAAGGAGCCCGTCAACATGGAAGACCTAGGTGAGCTCGGCCTAGGANTGGATCAAGGCTAGTGGGTTCGGACCCACTAAGTGACTCACATGGCGAAGCTCGGGCGGACCCGGGCGAGGTGGGGCCTTCGGCCCATGCACATCCAGACTTAGAGATTGATTTGATTTAGCTATTTGCTTTGGTTTATTTCAGTATCGTTTGGATTTAAGTTTTGGATTTGGATTTGGTCTCATATCGAGACGCTTGTGGATCCAACTCGGGGGAACTATTTAAACCCCGAGTTTTGACATTTGCTGATTATCGAAGTAAATTTTCAGAGTTTCATCTCTCTTCTCCCGCGTGGAGTATTGGTCCTTAGGGCGTGGCTGGAAATCCCAGCGATACACCAAAACTTCCAATATCGTGTGGAAGCCATTGAAGGTTCAACTAGAGAGACGGAGGCCGGATTCCGTCACCGGAAGAACCATCAACGTGTCTTCTTCCCCGGTGCACTCCCTTCGACCACGGAAGGGAGTAGAGGCCGAGGAGACAAGAGGACGTGAGGAAGAAGGCGGCGCATTCAGCTGTCCAAGCAGCGGTCTAACACCGTCTTCCCTTGCAAATCCGACTACCGGCGGCAAGGCGCAGCTAAGTACTTTTCTCCTTGGTACTTAGCCCGACTTGCTGGTTCATCCCGTTTTCAGACCTCAACGGGTGACGATCTCTTGAGCAATCCGGGAGCAATCCAGCCTAAATCAAGGGAAGATCACACGGCAGCGAAGAAGACGAAGATCAAGTGCGTGGAGAGGCGTGGAGAAGTTCTGGCGCATTCAGCACTCCTTGGAGCGCGGTCTAACACCGGGAGTCTCCCTGTTTTCACCACGGCTGGGTGCAGTCGTTCCAGCCATCTAACATCGAGGTAAGAGGCTAAACCGTGGCTGGGAACCGAGGACAACAAGAGGAAGAAGGAGAAGAAGAATCGAAGAGAAAGGAAGAAGATCGTAGGAGAAAACGCGCGGAGAAGGAGTTGCGGATTTCTGAAGAAAGTGCAGAAAACAGCTTCTGTTGCGGAGGCTGTCCCGGGCGATTCCAGAGGAGTTTCGTGGAGTTCTATAGCTTGTTGGAAAGCTAAGAACCTCAGCTACAACATAGTAAAAGTTGGAGGCGGACGGACCAGGGTGCACCGGCCAAATCCGCCGCGGAACAGAGCTGTTTCCGCCGCCGCCGTTCTGTCGCAGTTCACTGCAGAACCGCCACTTGCGGCGGCGATATCTTAAGATTCCAGTGGAGTTTTCAGGTGGATCTTAGTTCGTTGGATTCGTAATGAAAAGATCTACATCATACTAAAATTTGAAGGTATTTGGACTTCGTTTGCCCATTCAAATTGATTCTGCAAGTTCTGTACAGAAGGTGGACTGTTTACCGGAAATCATGGTGTTGGGCTGATTTCCGGCCAACATTTGGGGCTTCCCGGCGTATCCCGACCAGGGGCAGTTCGTGGTTGTCAAATTATTCATTTGCCCTTTGGGACATTTGGGGAAATACGTGGAAAAGAGCACAATAGGCGAGGGCAAGGGAATCAAATGTCCAGGCGCCTAGCATTTGGGCGAAACCGTTCCCAAAAGTGACATTTGGGCACGGTTCTATCTCCCGCTAACCATTTGGCGACGCTTTTGGAGGTTTTTCAGCAGATGCAGCTCGACCTGGACACGTGGCAACTCGAGGAGGAGTTGGGCTCCGTCGGTGGGGCCAGCATTTGGCGGCGCTAGGGTGGAAAGGTGACATTTGTTCTTGGGCGCCAAAAGGTGATCCTATCTTCTCAAAGCCGTTCCTAAGGAGTAGGGGAGGAGATGGGAGGCGCGATCTCAGCTGATTATTAGGAGATTGAGCTGAGGTGGCTGGCTGGGTGGCACCTTGGGGAGGCGACACGTGGAGAGGGCATTTCGCATTTGGCCTTGGGCGATCCTCTTTTCCTACTTCTCCTCCATCGAAGTAGGGAGATCAATCTTGGTAATCTCGACCAGCCTTGATACAATGAATCTGGACGGTTCTTAGCCAAGGAGGACGTGAGGTGGCCGCGAGGGAGTCAAGCACGTGGCGTGGACAGCTAGAGAGGGATCCTCACTTGCGATCTCAATCCCTACACTCATGGAGGAAGACCCTTAGCTGAATTTGGTTGGGAAAGTTAGGTTCGTTGAACCTAGACATCTCGTCCAAGGAGATCAACTCGTCACATTAGGGGACTATCTTCTTAATCAATCCAGCCTACCTCGAGCTAAGGAGGAGGACGTTTGAACTAAGGAGGAGCAAGTCTTGAGGCCGTGAGAGAGAAGGAGCAAAGAAGGAGTCTCTCGCCGGATTCCGGGTAACATACGTCGCCGGAATCCCACCTTCGCCGGAGCAAAGGAAGATACGCGCGTGTGGCGCTTCCACACTAGCCTCCCCCTATTCCGTCACTTCCTAGGGGTTCAATTCATATCCGGTGAAGTGCACTTACGAACTCAATCTCTCTTGATTTGATATTCTAGTTCGTGATTGCTTGTGTTTCTCTTGAGCTTACCTTGGAGCTAGAGAAGCCGTGGAGTATCTTCTTCAACTAGAAGGAGATCGCTCAAGGGAAGAAGGAACCGCATCCACCAAGCGACATTGGTGATAGCATCCCCCTTCTACATTCGAATCAACAAGGGGTTAACACGGAACCGGGTGAATAGATCCTCATAAACTTCTTCCCTATTTCACTTGACTTGAACTTGAGTAGTCTTGTTCTTGTGAATTTTATCGAAGGATCATTGCTGCCCGGGAAGGAGTAAGGCTGAATACCGAAGGAGCAGGTCTTCACCTTCGGTGGTACCCCAAGCGAAGCCTTGGGAGGTAACAATCGGACCCCCCTATAGAACGGGGAAGGGTGTTTCTTTGCTTTAGCCTGCCTTTGGCACTCGTAGCCGGCTGGATTCCCTCTTTGGCACCTTGCCAGGGACACGAATTCCGGGCTGCAAGACCACCTAGGGGTTAAGGGTGTGGTTTGGACGGCTAGGGATTGCTTGACAGGGTGGTTTGTTGAGTGAGAAGAGTGGTTTTAAATATTGTATCGTGCGCACTTTGTAAGACCTCTTCAACCTCTCTAGCTTCCTTGTAGTAGGATAAGCCTTTGGGTGGGGGATTAACCTCTCTTGTAATTCTGAACCCATATTGAAGCCGGGGTGACTGTCCGGCGGGGAAACTGAAAATTGTATTAATATTATTAAGTCCTATTCCGGCAAGTACCTCCTAGATCTTGGGAGGAGGGTCATCGGCGACAAGTTTGGAGGATTCGTGACCGCGACACGTGCGACCCTACCAAGGTCGTCGGGGGTGGGAGATAGTTTCTGTCCTGTCTGTTCCGAGGGTCAACAGGGACAAAAAAATCATTTATACCCTCGTTCAGTTGTCCGTTTTGTTCAGCTTGTCCTGTGTCCAACGTTTGATGAAAAAATCTGTTAAACAGGACACGCGTGTCCTGTTCTGCGTGTCCTGTGGCCATCAAACGACCTCTAAGAGAACATGGACTAGAAGAGTGGGGCTCTGATTTGAGCGGTTACACGTTTTGACGAAGATAGACAAGTAGAACATATTTTTAGAAACCTTGGAAACTATTGATGATTACAAAAATATAAGGGTGCTTCGCATGCAATTCAGGTGGTGGCTGGTGTATTTTGGCTGCAAATGGTAGAGAGAGAGAGAGAGGGAGAGCTGACACCATTGTTGTTGCAAGGGGCCAACGTTGGTTAAGGAGGTTAACGGGTGCTTGACATAAAGAGAGTAAGGGCGAAGCCAGAATTTTTTTTCTTATGGGACTATTTCGAAATTTTATACCGAGTCCAACAATATTTGTCAATATTTCGAAATTTTATACCGAGTCCAACAATATTTTTCAATACTTTTTAAGGGACCAAAAACATTGTTTGTTAAATTATGACATATTTTCCCTTTCCTAAAATCTCATGAGAGCCATGCATACTTCCCATGCTTCGGCCCTAGCTAGAAATAATAAAATAAGGCAGTGAGCGCATCAACAATGAGTAGGGCTAAACACAAGCTAGGTCCCAACTCACAAGCTCAAGTTGACCAGCTAGAGCTCGATTCGAGCTTAAAAAGCTTATACCCATCTCAGTTAAGCTCAAGCTGAGATCTTAGCCAACCCGGCTAGCTTGAGACAGTTGAATGCTGACAAAGGGGACTTGAATGCAAGTCCTCATGTTTGTAAGGCACATGGAAAACCCCTTGAACTATCTTTCTTGTGTGAAAATATTGCGAAGCATATTACACATATTTTCATCATGACTCACAAACTTAATCGATTTCAAACAAATTGAGCTTGCCTAGCTCGAACTCAACTCGCATACTTGATTGAGTTCATTTCTCCCCTCGCACTCAACTCGTTTGTAAAACAAATCCAGCTTGAGTCAAGTTTAATGAGCAAGTTCGAGTTGAGCCCAAGTTTAAGCACCCTTAAAGATGAAAAGAGGAATTCAATCACCAGTTCAAATAAGTTGGACGGACTTATTTCAGCCAATTTTATATATGAACCATTGTCTTGCATAAGTTACTAGCTTATAAGACATTTAACACCCAACGCAAATGAAAGTTGCCACCAAGAGGTGTAGCACAATTGGTTGGTTCAGTGATCAGTTACTCATTCAAATTTCGATGGTACAAAAGCCAGATTGGGGATGCGAGTAGGATGAAAGGAAAAAAAAAGGCGAAGGTTGCATGTTCAATCATGAACATGGTCCCGGAGCAAGAGAGAAACCTATGGATTTTTGGGCGTTTTTGAAAGGGACACAACAACAGCACGAGAGATACCTGTGGCGATGGTGAACCGGCTGTTTAATGTGACGATGGTGGGAGCTCTGGCCCGCACGCCTACTGCAACCCTCTTCCCTGCCGGTGAGAAATGGACAAGGGCTCCACTGCGAGGGAGGAGGAGCCCGTGAGGGGAAAATGGGCGAGAGAGGGAAAAATCGAAAGCAAGAGAGAAAGACATCAGCAAGAGCAACAGCGAAACACAGAAAAAAAATTTTGGGCGTTTACAAGAAACCCTTACATGTGGCGATTACGAACGATGGACCAGTGAGCAGCGACTGAAGCGTTGGGCGATGGTGGGAGCTCTGAGCTGCGGCGATGGTGGGAGCTGCGGGCACGGGCGAACTGAGGAAATGAGAAGGGTGTCGGGGGGAGGGTGTCGAGCGCGGGGGAGGGGTGTCGAGCGGGTGGAATTCTACCCACTCAACCTCGGACTTTCGAGCGGGTGGAATTCCACCCGCTCCAGTGTTGCGTTAAACGGGGTGAATTTCACCCCGTTTGATGCTGCTTTCGTCGGGCGGGTGAAATTTCACCCGCCCGTACGAATTTTTCTGAAAAAACGTATTTCAACCGCTGCATCAAACGCAGCCTAAATTATTTGAACGAACTGTAATATTATGAAGAAACGTTTCTCTCTGGCGATTCGCGGGTCTCACTCGGTTCGACCCAATATCGGACCCAATCCACGGAGACGGGCTTATCCGTTTCCGACGGTAACCATGGAAAGAGTCCGTAAACTTTTCTTTTCAAAGCTCCCGCAACAAGAAAACCAGGACCAGGAGAGAGGGAGAGAGACGGAGAGAGCTTCAGCGCGAGAGATAAGATGCTGCTTTCTCTCTCCGCGCGGTTTGCATCTCCTCCTTTTCCTCTCATTCGAAATGCACGGACACGTCATGGAAGCAGCATTATGAACAATTGTCGTCTCCGTAATTGTGGTTCTTTGATTCCTCGTCCTTCTCTTTCGAAGACTATAGAGTGTTCAACTCAGGGAGCAGGAAAGAGAGATGAATATGGAGGAGGGGGACGAGGAGGAAAAGGAGAAGAGACAGAGGAGTTTGAGAGGCTCTTTTCCAATCTCAACCAAGTAACCCTGAAAAGAGATCCGGGTAAGCTGCTTACTCTTCTTCTCCAACTTTCGCCTGTTTTCCTCTCCTTTGATTTCTGATTTCGGGAAACTGGGGTGCAAGATGTTCGATCTAGATGTTTTCCAATTAGAGGAAACATAGATTTCCGATGTGTCCATAAATTTTATCTGCTTTGGACGTGATCGGTTGAAGATCACCCGCAAACCGCAGTAAATTTGATCAGACAGCTCAGAGAACGGGATTCTGAGCACAAATGTAGTAATTTTGGGACCAATAAGGGCTGCCCAGAGGAACCCGTGTTCTAGAAAGGAAGGAATAAGCTGGGACATCCCAATATGGAGCGTGAAGCTGCTTGGTAAAGGGTTTGCTGGAGGCTTGAGAGTGAAGCATGTCAAATATCGAGTTGTAGACTTTGGATCCACAACAACAAAATGTTGCGAGTTCAGAAGGTGGACGCATCTCTAATTATTCGACCAGTGAGGAATAAGCATGTCAACAATCCCTTAAATGGGCAAAGGGACTTTTTTTCATGATGGTTAAAAATTTTACAACATACGTGGCTTGTGTAGATTGTAATATGCTACAGTTCGTCGTTGTCAAAAATATGGTTGTTCCTCCATCATTGATGTTATCTTCTCGTTCTTTGCTTGTTCTAGGGAGCCTGAGCAGTGCCGTATTTCTGGTTGCTGGAACCACGGTAGGACAGTCCTTACACATCATTTCATAATGAAGAACACTTTGATGTATTGGATACTCATATCAAGCAAATGTATTTGTTTATTTTCTGTGTCGTGACATTTATAATTGTCTATTATGAAGCACAAAAATGCGGCAGACTGTCTATTTCCGTTTCTCTTGTTTTACGACATTAAAATTTGTGTTTTATTATGTTTAAAATTCTCCATGATAATTTGATAGGTCGGTGCTGGTATACTAGCCATCCCTGCAGTGACACAGGAATCTGGGTTTCTTGCCTCCTCAGTGACTTGTGTATTTTGCTGGCTTTACATGGTAACCTTTTTAGTCACCCATTATGAAGTTATTTCACAGGTTTAGGTCGTGTCGTTTACCTAGCTTTGCCGGCTACTGCAGGTTGTTACAGGCTTGTTGATTGCAGAAGTAAATGTCAACACCATGTGTGAACTTGGTTCTGGCGGTGTTTCATTAGTAATTCGTCTATCCAATCTGCTTTCCATTCTCTTTTTCTGGGACATTCTTTTGCCTTTTCAGGACATGATGTGGACCCTGGATGTTTATTTGAAATGCTGTTACCTTTACCTCTGTTTGTAGCAGTTTTGATCATCATCCACTTCTTCCAAAATATGGTGTCAAAGCCAAGTAACTATCCATCCATCAATCTTACCATGTTGGTTAACAACCTATCTGAATGACTATGTTAGTTCTGTTTGCTTCCTCCTATTTCTTATTCCCTTGCACTTGCTCAGATGAATAGGTAGAGCTGCAGGAAGGAAAACTTTGCTGGTTTCTTCTCAATTTGCCCTCTGTAAATGCCATGACTCTTTAAGATTGAACTAAGCAAGCATTTCATACTGTGGCTGCTTGAAAATTCATGTTTTATTAACCTTTTTTTAATAGTCTGATTTGCAGTGACCTTATGGGAGAAGCTGTTGCCCCTTTTCATCTAACAACCATTTGGTACTATTACCACTAGTCATGAGAATTTATTTTAGCAATCATGAGGTCCAACTTGTTAACAACTGCAGAAATAGGACATGACATGAAGATCTTTAAAACTGGTGGGTTCTTGATACTATGATGTAGAAACATGAATAACACAGACACAGTTCTCAATCTGAGGTAATATAACATGAGCACCATCTCAAGTGTCAAAATCTTCTAATGATGGATTTCAAATTCTGCAACTAAATTTAAGTCAGAATGCAATGTATCTAACAACAGACTGTGAAGGGAAAAGTATGCAAGTGAAATATTAAATAAGCAACCAAGATCATACAAGGAGATTTGGTAAAGTTGATGCACAATCTTTAGCAGTGACTATATCTGACAGTACTCTGACAGTTGTCACAAAGTTTCTTGGACTATTTGTCATATTGTGTCCATGTGGGTTGCACATGCTAAGCAAAGTGTTGCATGTAATAGCGTATAACCTGACATCAATGTCACTGTTGGTTTTGAAACCATGACAGCTTAATAGGTTTGGGAGGAGATATCTGCTTTGTTTTCTTACATTAATCTTGAGCCTTCATGATGACTAAGTTGATTAGGTTGTAACTCCGGCAAACTATTAGATTGAGAAACACTCATGACTCAACAACTTATTCAAGTTAGATAGAAAGTTAATATCTGAACAGAAGGGATGTTTGTTACACCCCATGTATGTGGGGGCACTTGAAAATGGTCTTATTTTAAGGACGTTGAAAAATCTTTAGGGTTTGTAGACTTTCTTGGGTGCAAATTGAAGCCAATCATGGGGCTGGAGCAGGAATTTGTTATGACAAGCACTTAATTTTGACTGGGTTGGTACAGTTGGTATGGGGTGAAGTTCAGCAACTCAAACTTGTATAACACATGAAAGGGGTGGATTGTAATACCCAATGTGTGTGGGAGGACTTGATAGTAGTCTTCTGTCCAAGATTTTGAAAGCTCTTCAGGGATTTATGTGCCTACTGCTAGTTTTCTTGGTTTATTGCCTTATTGAAGTATGAATTGAAGCTAACTACAAATGGTAAGATCCATCATAGTGGCCACAATGTCAGTTTTAGACCGATTTGTTACATGTCTCATAGGACATGTTATTACGATGCTATAGTATTTAGTTTTTTTCATAGTTGGTCTTATTGGAGCACTTATCAATTAAAAGGATCCACAAGTAGAGGTCCTTCACATAAACATCAAGGGTTGACTTGGCCATTACGTCTAATCTGCAGATGCTCATGGGTTTGAGTATAGATGTGATATTAGAAACAATAACAAATGTTCCTCCAATTCTTATGGAGGATTATACTGCTTATAAAAGATAATTACATCCCCTTCTTTTTATCCATTTCAATTTACTTACTTCTTACATCAAGCTTTTCATTAAGTTGTCATTTGTAGTACATGGCACATATAGTCGAGTATGCACTCTTGAAGTAGTTAAAGAATGTCATTGTTCAGAACCAAAGTCAAACCAATAGCAAACTTCCTGTGTAAAATGGAGGAAACACCAAACTTCTTTTTGGACGTGTCAGACTTGTTGGTTTAAAAACTTTATTTTTATCGTACTTGTTCTGGTTGCCTGTCGTGTAAGCTATGGGTACCCCATCCAACCTGAGTCATGTTGACTTGGGTACAACAGCTTTTATGAAGAGTTTGTATTACTTAGTTGGAGGCTTTGAGCCAGTTCACCTAGCCAGGTATACAGAGCCCTTGCAGACAAAATTTTTGAGAAACAATAAAGTGATAGGCTATGATATACTCATATACCAAAAAGCACTGTTGTATTGAAAGCTTTTGCATTGATAATTCTGCACCATGTCTCTACTAGCTGGGAGCACATTGGATCAGATTCAAAGTGAATTCTGTTATGCCCAAATTTTTCGGGACCATTGGATCCACGTATGAAAAATTTAATTCATTCTAGCTTAATCCTCATCAGAAGATTTTATGTTATTATTGCATCCGATAAAAGCTGGCCAGAGCACAAATTTCATTAGAAGTGGCAAAAAACAAATTCGCGCCAGATTTTGAACTGGATTGAATTGAATCCATTATAAAAAATAAGAAATCTGAATTATCAAATCCAAATAAAATCCAAAGTATACATGGAATGATCTGAGTGTGAGATAGCAGGTTCTATACTCATTTGTATATACTGTTTGAAAAGTCCCTTTCACCCTCACGTTGTTTTGGTCTATTGCACTTTCCAATAACGTTAAGTTGTTGATTCCTACAGAAGTTTGATAGCCTTATTTTAAAGAACACAAAATCTTTTAAACATAGTCGCATCATGTGTTGAATCTGAATAGGAATATATAATTTAGTGTAATTGAATCCTTTACTTTGTTTTCTCACTTGAAACAAGGGACTTCAAATCTAAAAATAGTTAGATTTTAAGATAACATTGCCTAATTTTCAAATGTTTTTTGTTTTAGGTGTCAATGGCAATGCGGACGCTTGGGAAACTGGGAGTTCAGGTTGCTTGGTAGGTAAAAGCACCTTGGATAGTTTCCTAATAAGTTGTAATTGTCAATCATGAGTTAATTAGACATTCTTGAACATAAACAAAAGTTGATAGAAATGAAACCAGTTGTCATTGATTGCAGATGGATGCTATATATATATATATACATATATATATATATATATGTATATGTATATATATATGTGTATATATATATATATATATGTATATGTGTATATATATATATATATATATATATATATATATATATATATATATATGTGTGTGTGTGTGTGTGTGTGTGTGTGTGTGTGTGTGTGTGTGTATACACACATGTGAATGGATGTGCTCTCCATTTCTTCTTTGTTTGCTTAAGTAGAATAAGCAATGCAGTCTCTTTGTTGCCTGTCATTGCTACTTCCATTTTCATTATTTTATATGGTGTGACATCCAGAGCAGTCTTACACATATTGTTTTAGTGGCAGTCAAGTCAATAGAGTTGTATCTACCCCAATAGATAGGGCTTGTAGAAGTATAGAGGTTAGGTCTTTTATATTTTCTAATATTCCATTTTGACTAATGAAATTTCTGCTTATGCCTCATTGTTGTGCTTTTCCATTTAGCTCTTTGGTTGTCTGCAATGAAGGTGCAAAATTCTGGTTTACTAAATCTAATTTGGATACATGAATTTAAGTGATCCAATCCAATCTCTTTGCACCCTTCTTTGTGTAGCTCAAATAGTAATTATACTGTTGAAGAACAATCAATTTTTTCTTTCTTCCTTTATAAATGATACTCTGGGCCTTAAGGTAGTGGTCTGCATGATAACATGTACTTGAGTTTTTTTGTTTGGAACTGGTTTCCTTAAATTCGATAATAAAAAATCTGCCTTACATTAAATATCTCAGTGAATTCTTGAAATAAAGGATAAGAAACTTTTGACTGTTATGAGCACCAAAATTACATCTTCATTTCTTTTTGTCATCTTACATCCTCTTATAGAGTTGTCATATTGGAGGTTCCACGCTATATCTCCATCTGTGCAGCTGTATCCATCTCACATAATTGATTCACTGACTAGGCACACCATTTAAAGCTTTTGCATTTCCAGAATCATGCAAATGCAGCAGACATATGTACTTCTGGTTTAATGGCTACTAGCAACATAATCCGTATAAGAGCCTCTCATGTATCTTCAAGAGTTGTATAGGGCAGAAATGTTGAATATGGCTGGTCTTTCTATTATTTGACCATCATTAGAGATTGACTTATATTTGAGGGGTTTCATGGGATTTACTTGTGATGTTCATAATTTTTTCTCTTGCTTGCAGCTGGTCGTATCTGTTCATCCATTATGCTCTTCTTGTGGCATATGTGGCCCGTTCTTCTGATATCTTGGCAACTTCCTTCAGCATGCCATTGTATGACTTCAAAATCTTCCATTAAAAAGTTAATAGCAAATGTTCTTGGTCACATTTAAATTGCAATTCTGAAATAATTTTACTGGAAGAATTTGCAGACTTGTTGATTAATTGTGTTCAGACATCTAAGGTTTTAAATTCCTGTTTGTGTAAAAGATTGAAATAAGTGGTTCTATAAATTGTGTAGTCTCCATCTTACTAGCTTTCTTTGTGCATAATAAATGAACTTGAAGTTGAAGTAGAACATTTCTTTACCTTGCCATGTGTACAATGCCATTCTTTTTTTGGGTTGGGGTGGGGGTCTGGTTGGTTGTATTTGTGTTAATTGTAGGAATAAATAGTAGAAATGGGATAGACTTTAGTTTTAGTTATCTTAAAGTTACTGCAGTTATTCTATTTTCCATCCCCAATTAGGTGTCAAATGTTTGGGGGTTAATATTGTATTTCGACTTCTTTTCTTAGCTCTTGCATTAGTTCTTGGCAGTGTCTTAGTGTTAGCCACGGACTAACAAGCTGCTTACAAGACCAATGCACACACGGATAAAAAACTCAAAACTCACCCACACAGACCCTAATCACTGATTAGGGTGTTCTCTCCTCCCAGAGGAAATTACCTTCAACAACCAGATGCCTCCCTATTAAGATCTTGGACCTATTTATACTTTATAGCCTTATTTGGGTCCGACCCAAATGGGATCCAATCCAAATCACATAACCGGTTGCTAACAATACTTCCCCCTTGAAAAACAACTTGACCTCAAGGTGTGAGCATGACAAATGAATGCTGACGTCGAAGGTTCCTTCCTTGCTTTCAGGTGGACTGCCAAGTGTAAAAACTTGTCTCAATGAGTCACATAGTGTAAGTGAACATTTGAAATTTTGCTGCTCATTCTCATAAGCCTCCTCACAATTAACACCAGGCAGCACCACAGGTAAATGCAAGCCCAGCTGCTGGGTTAATGGAATTTTCATTCCATGGCTTCCTCATTTTGTCATTTTTGAATAGCTGCAAGGGAAGCCTGCACTTCAGGTTAATGCAGAACATGAGTTGAGCTGTAGAAGAACATCGAGAAGATGCTTCTCACTTTTTAACATGACCGATCTTGTCTTTTGTTCCATCAGCTTCATGAGACTCTCTAGCTGTTGTTTTACAAAAATAAGTATAGTGTGCTGACTTGGCCATAACTGGGTGTAGATTTGGATATTTTTAGTGACGTCTCCAAAACCCTGAGTTTCTTGAATGGGTACCAAGGGAGTCTCCTATACACTATCGTAAAATTGTTCCTTCTATGACTAACAATTCTCTTAAGAATTGAAGACAGGAAGGTAGCTGCCTTCCCATAACCACTCAATATAACATGGAAACTAGAGGACAGGGAGGCAGCCTTGATATCTGCCAATTTTCCTTCTGCATTTCCAACAGTGCCCTACCTTTCAACATGTATCAAGACATTTGTTGACTTCACTGAAATGTCATCCATGCAAAAGTCAACTCCAAATTCAAACTGCAATCAAGTTTCCTTGGGTAAGAAAATCTGTATCCAGGTTGAAACTTTGTTTGGTAGAGCCTTAATCCATAATAACATCAATCCTAAAAGAAATCCTTTTTCTACTGCATGAGATGTATAAAAAAGAATATAGTTGGATGGTCGAAGCTGGTTGTGCATCACTACTGCCAAGTGGCACACTTCTTCACACTCTTGGCCACCAACCCACCGGTTGTGAGCATTAGATCCCAGGTCCATATCTCTATAGTTGAATAGAAACAGGGTGGCAGTCCTCGTCCCTCTCCAAAACACCAGGGCTGTTGTATTCTTACAGAAATCATTTATATCTTGTCCTAACAATGGCTGTTGAAGATTATCAGTCAAAAGCTTAGGCAGCTCATTGACAACACAAGCATACATTTGCAAGTTTTTCCATTTCTCTTGTGTAGCATTCAGAAAAAAATTCAGCACCCACACCAAAGTCCAAGCTGTCTATTTCTCCCTCCACATTCAGACCTCTTGGTGATGTATCTGGTGCAATTATTGCAACACCCTTAATATACTCTGCACGTTGAGCCTCGGACTTGATGATGAAGTTCTCCGTTGAGCATGTGAGTCCAGACGACCAATAGAGCATGGGAAGCTTATGAGACTCCATAGAGGGAGGGAAGTAGATATAGAAGGTCACAGAGTAGCTTAGGGTTGGGCTGAAATGGCAGTAGCTCTTGTTGTAACCCCCACTTCCATGCATACCTGGATTTTTTTGTGATGGCGAGCGGAGTGCAGTTATACCCATATCTAGTTTGTTATTACCACGCTTCTCATCTCCTCGTCAAAGTCTGTCGCCTTTTACAACAGCTACATCGATGGCAAGTGGCCCTATTGAATTTACTGCTGGAACAAGGGTATTATGTTGCAGGCTGTTGGCACCAAAATGACCTTGCACTAAAGCGTCTTTGCTGTTTGGTTTGCCCCGCACTACTATATCTGTATGGTCAGACGTCTCTTTCATGTGCACCTTCCATCGATCTTTCCAACCCAGGCAGTCTACAACATCCTCACTCCTGTTGCCTCCAGAGATCATCCTTCCTTCTCTAGTTTTTGCGTATGTGGCATCATCACCAGTACCTTCATGGTTAAGTTCACCAAATTGCTCATCTCTGATCTCATGATCCTTACTCTTCATTTTGTCGGCATCATCTAGGGTTTTTCCCAAAGACCCACAAAGCACCTTTTCTGCTCCATTGCTTGATGTGCCGTCATCTAGGGCACCAATTTTGGACCCTACATGCTTCGAGGTCTCAAGAGCGCAACTCAAGTTTTCTGACCTTCCTCCCTGTATTAAACCTTTGTCCTCTTCATGAGAGAGAGAGAGAACCCCATCGTGGTTGTTTTCAGAGTCAACTGTGGGTGCTTGGTCTAGATCTGAAATCTATGCATTTAGACTGATGATCTATGTCACATGGGTGCGGAGTGCGGGGTGCATTGCAGATGCGGGCTGTGGCAAGTTCCAAAAAAAAATTGGGTGTGGGCTATGATACACGGGTATGCCTCCAAAGGAGGTGTACCCTATCGGTACCGGTACGACACCGGTACCGATACGGGCCTGGGTACGGCCCCAGTACGTGTTGACCGTACCGGGTACGGTCAACGTATCGGAGGTCGTATCTGTCCAAAATTGGACACGGTCAACATTGACCGAGTCCAATTTTGTCTATTTTTTAAAATGTTTATTTCATTTTAATGTTAAAAATCATTTTGACGTTAAAAAAAAGTAAAACGAAACCCTTTCGTCGACTCTTTACCTCTCGTCTCTCTCCGGCAACGAAGCAGCGGCGAACGCAGGGCGGAACGTCGACGACAGCGGCGACGGCAGGAGGTGACTGACGTTGTTTTTTTCATTTTTTGTTTTCATTTTCATCGGCTCCACCCCTGCCTTCGCCGCCGGCGACGACCGGCGACGGGTTGTGGGTGCAGAAAACTCTTTGCCTGAAAGTGAAAACCCATCGCCCCTCCCTCTGGCTCGCCCTTTCTCTACCCGAGAGGGTTTCAAATCTCTCTCTCTCTGTGTTTTCCGGGCGATGGCCGATGGGTTTTCGAGCCCCCCTTTGGTGAAACCTTTCTTGCACGTCAGAGAGGTGCAAGACATCTATCAACTGTATAAGCCTTCATTTTATCTGTTAATTAATCATATGTTCTTCACATGTTTTAGGCTAGCCGACGACCTCATATGTTTTGTGTGTTTATTTGTATGTGTCAATGCGATTTGCAGCTTTTTGTGTGTGTTTTCATAATAAACTTGATCTTCTTCCTGGTAAGCCAGAGAATATAATAGATGCATCCTTTTCATTCTTCACTGTCTTAGAATATGAGGCCTTTTCATTCTTCACTGTCTTAGAAGTTAGAATATTGTTGAATGTGGATTGCATTTGCCGACAGGGCATGTGAATGAGTGTTGCACTCATGTCGTTGTACTGCATGAGTGCTGCATGTAGATATTAATGTTGGCAAATTTGTATTGTGTTATACAATACAAATTTGCCAACAATACGTTTGTATTGTATATGATTTTGCACTGAGGAGAATCAAGAAAGCTGACATGTTTGTATAATTGTATGTTAATTACTTCCATACTGTGTTTTGGACAATGATTTATGTGTGAAAGTAAGTGTGTTATTCTGTTTGCAATTTTTTGATATATATGTGTGAATATGTTATTTTGTTTGAAATTTTTTGATATATATATATATATATATGTTCGTGTGTGTATGGCCGTACCCCCGTACCCAAGTTTTTTGAAAATGGTCCGTACCCGTACCTATGTGACATAGGGTGTGGGTGTAGCGAGATCATATATATATATATTATATATATATATATTATATACATTTATATATATACATATATATGTTATTTGTCTATATTTTTAAATTTTTTTTATCAAGGTTACCTTAATCTCATACAAAATTCAAGTTTTATTAAATGAAGCAAAGGGGGAGAGAGAGAAGAAGGAAAAAAGAAGAGGGAAAGATAGGAGAAGGAAAAAAATGAAAAAGAACAAGAGAAAAGAAACATGGGTGCAGTCAGCAGCACCCAATTCGGTTTGACTGAGTTGGATGCCATGTTGGGCCGCACCCGCACCTGCATCGGTGCAAATGCACCAAAGATTGTTGTTCGACTGATCCCCATCTCGTGACTCCTCCTTGAGTTAGTAGCTCCCTTTGCTCGCCTTGTTCCTTGCCATGTATCCATAATATGTGGCCATGGGGGCACTCCACCACCTGCAGGCTATGTTACATAGGTACGGGTACAAGTACTGGTACGATGTTTTCGTAAATCTTGGTATGGCGGTATGACAAATATTATATATTTTTAATTCAAACAAATGGAAAAATTTGAAAAAACAAATGATACCATCACATTAAGACAATGTTCCTTTCATATAGTCTCATAGATAATCTCATAAATCATAAAAAAAAACATAAAATGTTCCTTCCATAGATCATTCTTCCAATTCTTCTTCCTTCATTGTCCACCTCCGCATCGTCCTCTACCTCTTGTAGTGTACATCGTTCATTTAACCCCAAATTAAGATGGTTTAGATCATCATCTCCTTTGAAGTTAAATTCCTCACCATTCATATCCCAATTTTTACTGCATCCTTTCCTACAAAGGATAAGAATTAAGAATTAAGAATTTAATTCTCAAGTGATCAAGAATATAGATAAGAAAAATTTACAAAACAATAAGTGTTGATATACCTTTATTCATCATTGTTTCGTGAAAGTAATCGAAGGTTAGAATACACATAAACTAAATCTTCTGCGCACTTGCTTGTAAGTTTGTTTCTCTTAATGTTGTGAATAGGTGCTCCAATTCCTTTCGGAGCATGAAGATGTAGCAGGCTGAACTAACAACTTCAAAGCAAGGTACTGAAGAGTGGGATAAGCATGTCCATGTTTGACCCACCAAGGAATAGGTAGATATAGGTCTCTATCTACCATTGCAGCCGTATGTTCGTATGCTGCTTTAATTGAAGCAAAGTATTAAGACAATTCCAAGTCACCCTGTTGTAGTTTGAGCAATTTCTCCTCAACTTGTAAAATTTTTGAAACATTGTTGTCATGAGAATAAGTCTGCCTCAAGAATGTGCAGATGTGTTTGGCAGTCGTGTAGTAAGCAAGGGTAGGAGCAATATCAGAATGCACCCTATTTATAATCCATGGCAACAATACTATTATCTTCTTTCCATGTGGTATAGTTTCCTGTTTTAACAATTGGTTTATCTTCTTCAATCATGTAGCCTTTTTGATGTCCTACCACAAACATCATAAACATACTCGACCAAATTTCATAGTTGTGACCATCTAATTTTATAGTAGAACCATAAAGAAGGAATTCATAATCCATGACAGTCTGATCACATATAACAGACTGAACATCCATGCCACGCCACCACGTGAGGGTTTGATAAGGTATTCCACATCGACATGATCAGACTTTTCTAACGCTTACTGCTGTTCCCACAATCTGCAGGAGGCCACAATAGAGAACACCAGGTGGGGAAGAGAGGAGAGAAGAGAGATGCCAAAACTTATCAAGGGAAGACACCTGTTTGGCGTGAATTATGAACCATGTTACTCGATTGATGTATTGTGGCGTCCATCCAACTTGAAGACCAATTAACTACGTTGCATCCACGTCCTCTACAACAAGGCACTGATGTAGGGTTTTGATTTTTTGTTGTTGAGAAAACCCTAGATCGAGCCCAATAGGCACAATTCAACTGTTTTACCTACAATCAGAAACAGAATAGAAGAAGAGGAAGAAGATGGGTATGATAAGAGAGGAATAGGTGTCACTCCCAAGAAGGATTGGGCTTTGATACCATGTCGCGTGAGGCCAGAAGGCAGAAGAGAAGAGGTCGAGAGATTGAGAAACTAATTTGATACTTCTTAATCTGCCCTAATCTCATGTTAAAAGAGAATTAGGGTGAAACCAACAAATTACAAAAAGTCCAAGACTAAAGTAATTATTAATAAAGAGCTGTTCTTAAAACTATTAAATATTCAAAACACCACCTAACATAAATGTTATTCAACAGTCACATTAGATAACTCTCACAAAGGACAAAAATTACTGTTTGTTTGACCAGTAGAGATATGCAAACCAAAAACTGAAAATAATCAGGACAGTGATTTTATTATCTTGTGTTTCTTACTGTCCTTTTTCTGTTGAAACGTTAAATATTCTAAGCAAAAGGTATCAGATCGAGTTGGTTGGTGGTCCTTCTGTTACAGTTATTTGTCAAACAAAGCTAAAAAATATACACATTTCTAGTACTGATTTAAGCCCTTTATTGGAATAACTAATGCAAGGTCATCATGTCGCATATGGCATTCCTTTTTTTTTTCTTCTGGATGGTTTTGTTTTCTCTTCTTTTTGGTCCGACACATCATTTCTCTCACTTGACTAGTGTACATAGCATTACATCTCAAAGGAATCTACATTAATATGCAGTGTGTGCATTTTTCTCATTTTCCCTTGACAGAATTTAAGTCAGGGAAGCACATTTTATTGCAGATGGGAAAGCGCTCTGCTGTTTACATCAGTTTTTGGTAGCATATGTTATTTTGGAAGGTATTGTGCCTGTCCTTCATTACTGATTTTGCTGTCTAATTCTTAAAGAGAATCACATGTTTCCTTGAATGCCCTCTAAACTTATATCTAGGTCATCTATGAGGTTAGGCCTATCTCTGGCAAATATACCAGTTAATCACTTCTTAAGCTCCGCATATGTAATGAACTGTGAAATAGTAATCAAAATGCAATGCACTTGTAGAAGGTCAAGAATTCATTGTGGAACCTAATTAACATCTTTACAGAGGAGAAATTTAGGCTGATCGAAAAAGTGCGCTGAATGATATCAATCTAAGTTGAAGGAAAATCAAATCCTTTTGATGTTTATCTCATATAAATTGATTCTATCTCTTACTTGCCATGCCTTGGAGATGAAACCAATTAGTAAAAGTAATAATAATAATAATGGGCTTCCTTTGATTTAGTTGCATCCGTTTGCTTTTGTCTAGGCTAATAAAGAAACCTTAGATTTTAAGTTTATTAAAAATATGGTAAAGGTAGTGAATACTACCCCGTTGCTTCTTTGTTTCAACATTCTGGTGTTTCAAGATTTGAGGAATTTGGCTTATTCCTCTTTCACCTCTTCCATTTCGCATCAAATAGTTTTTGTCATAATCACAAAAAGCTCATTTTTCTCAGAGAAAATGCGTAGAAAATACAAAAAATAAGTCAACCATTTAAAACTTTTAAGGAACACTTTTTTTTAAAAAAAAACCAAAATGAAAAAAGTGAAAAAACACGTTTTTTCTCTTTTTTTTTTCATTTTAGTTGTTTTTTTCATGTTTTAAACTCTGACCTTTTTTTTTCTAATTTTTGTTTGTTGCTTATTTACTCACTTTTTGATGTCTGTTATTATTTTCTTACTTATTTTATTTTTTTCCTAATTTTAGGATTTTATAAATTTTTAAAAATTTACCATATTTTTTCCATTCTTTTCAAGCTTGCTGTTTTATACCTGAGAAAAACCTCGCTGTTTAAAACACGAAAATGTATTTTGTGACTATGGACTTTTTATTTGTATTTGATTTTATGCATTGTTAGGAAATTACATTTTCCAAGTTGACATGTAACCTTTCCAGCAAATTCTATCATTGTAAAAAGGCTTAGTACTCCAAAGCACACCTAAGCTGTGGGCTCTCCTTTTTGTCTAGGCTAGGCAGATGCCTAAGTCAGAAAATTGTTTTGAATTTTTTCTCCTCCTAATTCTACGTCTCTTCATTTTTTCCCTCTTCCATGTTTTTTCCTCATTTTCTTCTTCTCCTCCCTCTTCTTCCTTATTTTTACTTTTATATACTGTTTTTGGCCAGCCTAGGTGCTGCCCCGGCCTTTTTGGAGGGCTATTCCCTAGGCTTGTCTGGTGCTTTGTATGGTGCTGCAGTCTTTATGTACAAAGGCCACATTTAAATTTCTTGGTTTAAAATTTAAATAGAGAAAAGTGGCATCTACTTTTCAGTCTTCTAAATGCTGAATATTTCTCCAGGTGATCAGTTTGGTGGGACTGATTTCTTTGTTCCATTCGAGGTTATCTTAGTTTTCCTTTTCCTTTTTGCTTAGCCAGCGGTTTATCGGGGCTGTAAATGGGATCTTGGTTTTCGGCATCCTGATTTCCTTTACAACTCTTGTGGTAAGCTTCTTCTAGTAATGAAGTCCTTTAACTAAATTTGTTTGGGCATGTAATTTTATGATTGTCTAATAAATTGGTCACATAGATGCTTATTATTTGGGTACCATAGTGTTAAGTAGTGATAGACAATGCCACACAAGTGCAGGTATATATATATATATATATATATATATATATATATATATATATATATATATATATATATATATATATATATATATATATATAATACACACACACACACAGGGGCGGAGCCAGGATTTTCTTTCGGGGCGGGCCGACAGTCCAACCTCTAGCTCCGGGTAGGGCCAAATTGAATCAAAACCCAAAAAATACATTGTGCAATTAAAAAATTATTTTTTTTTTCAATATAAATTTTTTTTTTCCATTCGCCAGGGTGGGGCCATGGCCTAGGCCGGCCCCCCCTCCCTCCGCCCCTGCACACACACACACACACACACAAATTGTCCGTAAACAGCAAAGTCAACAATTAACAAGCCATCACCCTATCATTGTTGATCGCTGCACAGGAGCCTCACTTGCACCGCACCCTCGACAGAATTGTGTCAGCTCACGTACAGTGACTGTTTTGCGAGGCCTTGTTGCTTGTCAGTAAGTTACATAGTTCAGCACATTATGAGTTTCTTTATCCTGGCATAGACTCTCATATACCATCATGTTGGAAAAAAATTATTAAACCCTTATAGTCTATCACCACCATTCAACTTACTGGACATTCTCAACATTAAGAACCAGGTTCACCTATTAAGAGTTTTGTCAGTATTTCTTGTTTGATATGGGTACATCTAAAATTTTATATGTATCTTATTCCAAACCAGATCACATGAATCCCTCAGAATTTTGTGCATGTTCTGCCCAAGTAGCCAGCATAAATCATAGCTGTAACAATTGTAATCTTTTGGCCAAATAATAGTGTTTCTGTGACAATCATTAGTAATCAGGGAATCATGGCATTTGACCAGGAAAAGGGAATTAGAGCGATCATTATATCAAATGGAAACCATTTTGATATGCCGTATATATTCATTACTCAAACCAAAGCCAAGTGGAAAGGCAATGAGAAATGCTCAAACAATCTAGTAGGTGAATTATGTGCCTCTTATTAAGAGAATGCATAAGGGCGAGGGTTCCCCTTACCTGGGGTTAAACAACAAGTTCGACCCGTTATCTTCAGGGCACACCAATTCCTTGCCCTCTTTTCTTTTATCGTACTAAATGGGAGGTGGTCTCATCATTACAGCTCAGCATCTTGGTGTCAGAAATGTTATTAGAAAAGTTTTTGTAATTGCCAGAGCAAATAATCTAAAATTGTATTCAACATTTTCTTACTATGCAGTATGCTAAGCCTTGACAAACTAAAAGCCATATGCATGATATGGTTAATTCAATGTTATGTTTTGAAATCTCTTAAAAGTTTTTTGTTGTATTTCAATGTCTTTTTCCTTTAGGTACCTAAATCAATTAAGTTTCTTCCTTGTTTTCCTTTTATAAGGCTCATTGGATGTGTTGAATGTATATTTTGTGCCAGATTTTCTATTTAGAAAATAATAAAAAATCATTTTCTTTTAAATTATAGGTATTGGCTGGTAGTGATATTCAGTTGAATTCTCTTTTGAAGTTCCATCTGGAAGCTATACCCCAAAGCATACCGGTAATAGCACTTGCGTTTGTCTACCAGGTGAGCATTACAAGGTTAATGATTGATAAGTCGTCCTGTTTAGTGACCAAACTAGCTTATTGTTTCAGAATGTGGTACCAGTTCTTTGCACCAACTTGGAGGGGAACCTATCAAAGGTTAGGTAGGGCCTTAAAGCAATTTATAAGTCAGTAAGTGCAATGTTTATGATATATATCCTAGTACTATTACATCATTCACTTCTGCAGTTGTCTGTTTAGTCCTTTTTCCCTTCTCAAGCCAATTTGAACCTCTTTATCCTCGATCATTTTTCGAAGGACCTTGCACTTTGTTCTTTAGTTGGTGCTACTGATAACATTTTGTGAAACGGTGGAGGAATCACTGCTTGTGCATCTTTGCATTCCTGTTGACTAACCAAAAAATATAGCATACCAGTCCAGTCAGTCTCCAGATTTAATGAGGGATACCATTGCATTTGGGGAACAACATTGGTAAATCTGTGAACATGTATGAAAAAACAAATACAATAAAATTAACAAAAAAAAATTTGTTTACATTGGGAGAAAAATAATCTTTTAGCTTGTAATTTGTGTTTGCATGTTGTTTATTTTTTTATATTAGACTGGTCATCCCAAAGCCAACTAAGTGAAGGTAATAGTTCTTGCTTTTCTTTTTCTCCTTGAAGTATTTTACTATTTCAAGCAGTAAGTTGGCCATGTCCACTTTGCATTCCAGGATAGCAATAGTCTTGGGAACTGCTATTCCACTTGTTTTGTTTCTTATCTGGGATGCTGTCATTCTTGGAACTGTTCCAAATTTTGATGCAAGCAACAGTGGGTTCCTGGATCCTTTGCAGCAACTGAGGTCCAACAACGGTCTAATTGGTGTAAGTCCTAATTAATTGATATATGGCTGTTAGAATTCCTACATAAATTTGTCTAGGAGGTTCACTCACTTTATATCCTATTCTTATAATTTTATCTACAGCCGGTTGTCGAGTTATTCTCCTTCCTTGCAATTGGAACTTCGTATATTGGATTTGTATTGGGCCTTTCAGATTTTGTGTCGGACTGTAAGTGGACCTTTTGCATTTAGAATAGACTAGTTATATGCTTCATCACACCATGCACCATGCATTTTGATTGACTGTATCACAGCCGAGAATTCAGTATTATAAGTGGACTGAACAGAGAAAGCAGTTCTTTACTGAAAAATGCGATGGAAAATCCTGAATGCAACTGAAAAGAAGCAAATTCCCCTGATAAAAGGGAACATAATCACAAACTGCAAAAGTAAAGTGTTGCTAAATTGTTGTGAAACTAATTATGAAATGAATCTTTTTTTAATGTTGTTGTATGGTAAATGAGTAGCAATTAGCCTTATCGAACTATCTTCCCTTTGATGCTATAATTTCCTATTTTAACATAAAATGGTAAAAATCATGTGACAAATTCAACTTATGGCCTTTTTTAGACGGTTGAATTATACTAATATTCCATTACAAACATAAACCAAATCAGTGGCTTTTCTACTTTCTCAAGAAATTTATTTTTCCTAGTTTTCCTCTCTAGCAGTCCAAAAAAGGAAGACATGAACCTGTCAACGTGGGTGATCTCTTTATGATTTGTGTTCGCAGCACTTTATAAGAGTTGCAGCATGCTGCTTTCACTACTTATCATTGCTTCCTGACCTTCCAGGAATGCCTATTTCTGAAGATTTATCTTGTTTATTTTTCCAGTACTGAAGCAACCTGCTGGACAGAATAGACCCCTTCCATATTTGTTAACTATATTCCCACCCTTGGTTTTAGCTTTTCTAGATCCAGAAATATTTTTCAGAGCTTTGGACTTTGCCGGAGCATATGGAGGTATGAGCTTTCATCTATTTATGATCTTTCCAGTCTTTACTGAACCGCCGTTCTTACATACCACATGCTTGCTTGTGTGACCAGATTGATGATGTCCAATCTCATTCATGGCCATTGTGACATCATGATCATGTTTACTTTCTAGCCTAATCTGCACATTTAAATATTCTTGTCTGCCTTATTTTTACTCTTGTAACTGACTTGGTGCATTCGACTAGTTTTGGTTTTGTTTGGAGTTCTTCCTGCAGCCATGTCATGGTCGGAAAGGTATAATAGAGCTTCTTCATCACTGATCGCGTCCCCCTTAGTTCCTGGAGGAAGGTTAACTATCAGCTTCGTTGCTGGCGGGGCAGGATGGGTGATTCTTTCTGAAATTCTTGCCAACTTCTCTTGATCACACAAGATGTTTCTATACTCACCTAGAAGAAATTACTGGAAGACTTGTCTTTTTTAGTCCTTTTAATAACTGTTTGTAGGTAAATAATAAGGATCACATCATTTTTTCATGGGAAAAAAGGCTAACGGTCTTTGTGTCACGGATGGAGTTTTGAATCATTATGTTCGTCTATTGAGCTTGTTCGACTGAAAGTTTATTCAGTGGAGTATGGTAAACCTCATTTCTTTTGTTTGGCCGTTTTTTTCTGGAGTGGAGGGGAGAGTAAGGGGAGACATTTTAATAGCTCTCCCCCAAACCATGGGCATTTCCCTTAAGTTTCTGATAGAAACAAGAATCACGTACTTGAGACAAAAAGTTGCCATCAATTTCTGTTCACTTCGTGTCCAGGGTGACTGGAATAAACATTAATAGATTGCCTTATAAACGTAAATTGCAGGAAGCAAATTGAGTGTAAGTTTACATAATATTCCTGCTAAAGAAATTCTGCAGAATGATAGAGTTCGGTTCTTTTGAAAAACTAATAATAAGAAAAATGCAGGAAGAGTAAATGGCATAAAAAACATAAGGTTTTCTAGAACGCACTATGGTTTGGATCTAATATTAAATGAATCAGATCCATACCATATTTTATCGTTTGGTGTTTGTGGGCGGATGTAAGGCAGCAAGTGCATGAAAACAAGAGTGAACGTAGTTGATAATGACCAAACTATTATGAAGTATTAAGAAGTGGAGAATGTAATTATCTAGAAGTATATGACCACTATAGACGACATCATTTATAAAGATGATCAAACCATTGAAATATGGATTTCAAGTTATTCACCGTTGAGTTCCTATGTTTCACATAGGGAGGTAGGTTTTTTGAGACATCCGATAAAATTCGAACTGTACGAATATAGAGAGGTAGGAATGCCAGCTTTCTAAATAAATTTGATTAAGTGAACGAACACGTTGGGCAAAGTTACCAAAATCTTAAGATTTGTCTACGCCCTTTAATAAGTAATAAACATACAGGTGACTCAACCAAAAAGTGGGCAATCAATTGGTTTATATTTCAGTTCACTTGCAATTATTGGGACAAGTTGTTCATTTAGAAGGAAATTACGATGGAAAAGGTATGATAGAATTCAACAGAAGCTATTCATATATTGAAATTTAATGCAAGTAGGGATACAAATTAAGGGGCTTAGAGAAATGAAGTTGATGGTAAGGCTGCTGACGGATTCTTCTTAAAAGGATGGAAAGCCGTTGTAGGTAAAAGTATGCTGTTTGAATGGGTGCCATAAATCCAAATCCATTCTGCACTTTTCATGTGGAAACTCCGACATTCTGGAGAAGACCCTAATGAGTCCACTTAGATTTTTTTACAATTTATTTTGGGTCATTTCTTAGTTTTTTGATAGTTGGTTGCAACCTTTTAGTTTACATTTCTTTGATTTCAATTTTTTTTTAATAACCTTTACCCCAATCCGGAGGCTTCTCTTTCCCTATATTATCATCCGCGAAAAGGGCACATTTTATACAAAATTTAACCGCATTGGCCAATCTTTTTGGAATCACCATGAAATGAAACTAAAGTTTCCAATAGTTCATCGACAACTCTTCCTTGCATGTTTGATCTCCTTGCTCTCCCTGCGACAATTTGCTTAGTGGAGCTAATGATGTCTTTTCTTATTGAAGCAGCAACTGAACCGGCCTGGCTGATCCCTAACCAAGAAAAATGGCACCCCATTTGGCCATGTCCGTCGGCCAACCGCCATTGCAGGAACAAACATTTTAAGAAAACTTGATGTCCGTGATTAGTTTGAAATGAGGATTTGATCTCTGATATTATGCATAATTTTCTCAAACGCCCTTTTAGTACAACTTCAGTTTTAATACTTTTCTGTGTCAATATTCTTCACGCTTTTGGCACCCGTACCTGAATCGTCAAAAGGCTAAAACGAAGAACTTATTTGTCACAATAATGCTTTTTACTCCATCCTCTGGAAGAGAGACCCACCACAAAATGGCAGCTAAATATCTCAGTCTTCTTCATCTCCTCGCTGCAACATCATACTTGAAAAACAGATGGGAATGACCCTCGTTGAACACGTGATTCGATGACCTATGGAGTATTTAGATGCCGACGCATCCTTATTACCAATCACCTACGTAAGAGTCGTGGTCACACATGACACAAGTCGCACCCCCAGAAACCACGTGAATTCTGCAATGATCAAATTCACCAAGCTCCTGAGCTACCTAGAATTTAAGGAGTATTGACAGAAATACAAATATATGGATCTCATATTACAATTGCTGCAGCAATTTAGCTGAACAGAAAAGGGAAACAAAAATCATAACAGCTACAAGATATTCTCGATATTTATAGACAGCAACACGTTACAACAATAATGGTAAAAATTATCTTTAACTAACTACTCTAGCTATTCCTTGACATGCGGTGTTTCCTTCTCACACTCCCTCAAGCTGAACGTGCTGGGCAACACGTTCTGCTTGTCTCGAATTTCTTCAAACTTGATTGAAGTTTGAACTAAGCTGCTTGGTCATACCATCTGCAAGTCGTTGCTTTGAAGACCGATTGAATCTAATTGATATATCTTTTTTTCTACATGGTCTCTTATTTATGAACCATGAAAACGAGAGAGAGAGAGAGAGAGAGAGAGAGAGAGAGAGAGAGAGAGAGAAAGGTTATGTGGTTCGGCAAAGATCTACCCAAGTCCCCAAAAAGCTGCTCTATTTTTCTTATCTCATCTTGCACCTTCCGAGAGATATTTGTTCTCTCTTTACAATTTCAGTTACAATGTTTCTATTCTTAAGATATACATAAGATCAAATGTTTCCATTATCACCAGCCTGCTTAATGGATCATTTATCTTTTCTATGTTAAGTGGCATGATTGTAGAAGCCTTTATAGCTAGTGGCATGATTCTAGGATCTTCCATGACAAATGGCGTGATTCTTGCATCCTCTCTAGATAGTTAACCTTGTTCTTCATTAGCTGTGTGATGTCCTTCCTTAGATATGATTCCACCGTCCACCATATTTGATTCATTCAGAAGTGAACCACATCTGATTCCACATCTAATATCAGATCTACTTCGACATGTTTAGTCTGCACATAGAAAACCAGATTTGCTGCAAGATGTAGAGTTCTGACGTTATCACGCCGTAATGTAAGCAACCCGACCTTTGCAAAATCGAACTCATTAAGAAGTGATTTTAACCATACCAATTCTGCTGTAGCACAAGCCAATGATTTGTACTCAGCGTTTTAGTGTTGGACCGAGCCACCGTTCTTTGCTTACAAGCAGCCCTTGACATTATATTATCACCCAAAAAGGTGACAAATCCCTCGGTTGATTTTCGATGTTCAATGCTCCGGCCTAGTCTAAGTCTGCAAATGCACTTAAATGAAGTTTGCTTGACGGTCGAATATATAGGCCGCAGTGACTCGTGCCTTTTAAGTAACATAGTAACCGTTTTACAAGAGCCCAATGTTGTTCCATTGGCTGGTCCATGAACTGACATGCTCGGTTTACTGCGAATGCTATGTCAGGGCGAGAGAGAGTAATGTATTGGAATGCTCCACCAGACTCCAATAGAGGTGAGCATCTGCGAGTGGAGCAGAAGAATCCTTCACTTGATAGTGCTCATGGGCGTGCTGATTTCCAAATATAACCTTCCAAATATAAGCTTGTTGGCATAAAATTAAGCTTTTGGGTGACGCTTCACCTCGATGTCTGGAAAGAACTTAAGTTAGCCAAGATCTTTAATTGAAAAGAATGCAAGAAGTTGAGAAAGGATTTGAGTAATGGGTCTCACGGAGGACCCCCTAATGATTACATAGTCAACATAAACCAAGAGATATACTCTCTTGTCGATGAGTAAAAATAAAGAAAGATGCATCACATTGCGAAATGTGAAAATCATGAGAAGTGAGAAAGTTACTAAGGATGGGGAGCTACCTGAAGACCGTACAAAGCTTTCTACAATTTACATATATGATGAGGGTATGCTGGGAATCCTTAGCCTATTCAATATAAATGTCATCATCAAGAATTCCAATAACAAAGGCCTTGTCAAAATCCAATTGCCGAAGAGGCCAATTATATTGCACTGCAAGAGTTAAAATAATTCGAATTGTGGTTGGCTTCATGGTTGGGCTAAATGTTTCACAGTAATTAATGCCTTCTTGTAAAAATCCTCTAGCCACTAAGTGAGCTTTGTAGCAAGCCATGGACCCATCCGCATGATGCTTTTTTTGTATATCCACTTAGTGCTCATAACAAATAAATTCAGCCTTTTTTGCAACGAGTTTCCACGCCTGATTTTTGTGGAGTGCATTTTTCTCTTGCTGCTGATGCGACTTACATGCTTCCCTATAGTTTGAGGTTCACAATTTGGATCTAAGGAATTAGATAGACCTAGGGTTTTAGAAAGAAAAGATTTTGGTTTAACTGAGCCTGTCGTGGAATGCGTAATCAGGGGATGAGAATGGCCCGACCCTTTGGAAAATAATATAGACGTTACATGGATCAGATCATGGTGGACCTGGTCAAGGGTTTGAGTTGTAGGCGTGGGTGAGGATGTAATCGGGTGATGAGAGCACAAGTTTCAAGTGGTGCTAGACCCATGTCATTTACACTTGGACTCCTGTCAATTTGTTGGATTTTAGATCTAGATCCACCCATGGTGGGCTAGATCCAAACTAATCTTGTAACTCAAAGGGGGTTACATAACCGTCTGCATATGTCGACCACTAAAACGGTGGTTGCAGAAAATGATATAGATAGAAGGTAGACGATAAGACGAAAAACATGAAAAGGGTGAAAACTAAAGGCACATCCTTGCAGAAAATGATATAGATAGAAGGTAGACGATAAGACGAAAAACATGAAAAGGGTGAAAACTAAAGGCACATCCTTGATGCAATAAGGGTTGTGGACAAAGAAGGTTTTCCAGAATGCTATTTTACCCAATCCTTGTTGCCAAGAGAGTCGGACGATAATTTGATCTTCATAACCAGAAACAGAAAACTCATTTATGTAATATCATCATATTCATTAGATAATTATACATTTCTATATGTATTTTCTTGTGTCATTTGTATTAGAGACAGGTTATTTGCTTGGCTCTTTGTTGCTTTGCGAGATTCCAGCAACGGCAAGAAAACACTCTCTGGTATTTCATAAGTCACAGTAGAAATAAACTGCTTATTTTCTTTATTTATTTTCATTAAGAGAGGACTCAACAGTGGAGGGAGGATGGACCTCCATGCACCGACAAACAAATTAAGAAGGCATCAACAGTTGCTGCCCTCTTGCTCCACACTGACATTTGATAAGAGGCAATCCTTTTTTTTTTCCGTGGTAAAGTGCTATTCTGCTCCTAGACCACTGTTAGTGCTAGAGGAAGGGTGTGAACCTTGGTTAACATAGAGGAAGTTGGACTTGTCTTGTCGACCCAGCCGTTTGTATCCATTCATGACATTTCAATACTCATATAGCCTACAGATTATTGCTGTTTTGAGCAGATTAGTGGAATGGCATTGAAACACCTTTCTCTCAAGTTGATGGTTTCAACAACACCATTTATATGTAGTCAATTGTTGCTATTACCATAAGAGGAAAGGATTACCTACCTGGTTTTCCAAAGGGAGGAAAAGGAGAATCAAGAAAAACTGCGGTGGCATGCTCTCTAAGATACATTTTCTTCTCTACACCAGGTGGAGGATGCTGCACCAACCAGAGTTGTTTTTTCGTTGAAGGTGGAGATGCTGCTTAGATATGCTGCACATGCCCTTTAAAAAGCAAACATAAAAGAAATAATGCCATGGTTCGCCGTTTTTGTGATGGGCAGATCCCAAACATTTTTATAAATTCTGTGGTATAGCCAACAAATACTCTAGCTATATTAATGTCTGATCTTGTCCTTACTCAGGGAGGGCAACAGAGTCCCATGTCATTTCTCAAAGCTGAGGCTTCTGCATTCTCTGATTTTAAATGGCCTGAGGACTACAGCCTCTGCATTAACATTGGTACTGCAGTCTCTGCTTTTTATGGCTTGAGGACTTCCCTCAGCCTTGTTATTTTGTAAGCTTAGCACAATGACCAGCATATTATATGAAGGTGATTCACGTGTCTTGATTATATATATATATATATATATATATATATATATATATATATATATATATATATATATATATATATATATATATATATATATATATATATATATATATATATATATATATATATATATATATATATATATATATATATATTGTACATTTGTCTTTCTGGTTATACGTCCCTTTTTTTTGCTATGGGTGGTTTTACTTTTTGCCTTTTTAGTTATGCTGTTGATTAAACTTAAAGATTATGGAATGATCAGATATTTATATTAAGGATAGCTCTTGTTTCATTATTCCAAGAGTAACCAACAACGATGGTCAGCAACATTTATGTTTCTGTCATGCTCTTGAGCAGTTGAATCCATACTCTTATCTTTATGTTTAATGGACACATAAATTTAAGTATATTTATATTTTAGATTCTGGATGAATCAGATGCGTATGTAATTTTTTTATGTAATTGTTTTTTTTTCCCTAACATGCATGGTAGCCCAACGTTTAATGTAGTTTCTATTTGGATTTTGGATCAGATCTTCAATGCTCATATATATCATAATTGACTTGGTATCATAGTTGATTTGGATCCAATTTTAATTCATCAAATTGATCTCAATCCAAGAATCTGGATTATGTATACATTCTTGATATGTGGTACCATGTTTGAGGTCCTTGCTAAGGATTCTTTTTGTTGATCCATTATTTGATCTAGTAGTTCATGACAGTTAGTGATGGATCCATTTCATAAATATTTATTTTGGATCCATGTTCATGTTATGATTCAATCTAAAATCTTTTTTGGACTTATATCTTAATACTATGTATTTGTCCAAAATTGGGTGTTCAATATTAAATATTATATTGAACATTTTACTTGACTTTGTTCAATCACTATTTTTTTATTTCAAAAAGAGGCATATTCATGCAAATATAGGCAAATACTATTTTCCCATGATACAATATGCCTGCATCCGTCCATGTCTAATTTTCTTTATGGCATATATGTGTTAACCACCATGTCAGGCGGTATAGATTGATAATATAAAAGTGATAAAATCAAATTAAACTTAGACATATGAGTAGCAACTAGTTAATAACTGTGGCCAGGACATGATCGTATAACTCTGCGCATAGACGTGAAGTTTCAGGAAAAGTTGTTTTTGTCAATAATGATAGCCACATCTTGTTTTTGGACTTGATGCTAATAATATTCATACATATATGGATGTGTTGACATTTATTCATTTTCATTTATGTTATCATGACTTTCTATGCATAGTATGCTTTTTTTAATCATAATGTAATATGGATGACATCACGAGTGAGATACAATTAAGTTTTGGGCTCACTCTAATGTTGTATTAATGTTTAGTGTTTACTAACAGTTACATGGTTTGGACTTTGGATCATTGAAATAGTTAGGAGATGCTTTCAAACATAGTTGCATTTTGATTCCACATCTTATAAAATAAATAATGTTATAGTCATGTGACCTTGACTAAACATAGATATGTTATGAAATTGTGAACATGCTTTCACAACACAGTAAGAACATTGATCAGTTTTGTTGAAATAGGAGATAGCTACACCAAGTAAGACCATACTAAACACAGCCCACAATGAAAAATTGAATGGAGATAATTATGACATTTGGCATAATAAGATCCACATTGCCTTAGAGAGGGCTAAAGCCTTTGATGCCTTGAACCATGCTATGACTAGCTTGAGGGGAACAGTCAACAAGCACGCATGAACATAGAAACTTATAATGCATGGAGGTGCATGAACTCTTTTGCATGTATCACAATGTTATGCTCAATGAAAAATGATAGTATATTAATATGAACATTATGAGACTGTACACCATATATGGATGGCTCTCAAAGGCAAGTTTGGAGGCACTTTATCCACTAAGCTTAGAAGGCTCGCAATCAAATTTGACTAATATAGAAAGCAATATCAACACAATGAGTCAGCATCTCAAGGAGACGGCCAATATGACTAGAGAGCTTAATTTTGTTGGACATGAGATGAACAAGAAGTTCAGGCGGTGATAAGGTCACTACCAAACAACTAGGAACATATAAAAATTAATATGACTCATAATGAGAGCATAAAGACTTTTGATACATTGTTCACCAGATGTAGCTAGATTATGAATGCCTTGAAGTTGCAAGTCCAACAATCAAACCTACATAGTTGAAAATTTTAGGAATGTTCATTGTTGCTAGTAGAAGAAAGGGTTTGGTCCAAAGAGGTTCAAGGTCAACAACAGTAAAGCATATGACAAGGACAATTATGAAGAAAAACTAAGACGCCATGAAAAGCATGACAAAAAAAAAAGGATAAGAAAAAAATAAAATGTTCTAATTGTGGTCAGCTTGGTCACTTTGTGAGAGAACGCTACAAACCTAAGAAGTTGCACAAACCAGAGAAGGTTTGCATCTTGATGACCCAATATACTTATTCATTTGTTTCTACTTTTGTGCTAACTATTGAATATCATCCTTAGACTCGAGAATAACAGACCATGTAATGCATGGTCATAGCACATTTATCGAATATCAAAAAATCTCAACTAGAAGAAGATGGTTGTTCCTAGAGAACAATAGTCATGTAGAGGTTTGTGATATAGGAACCTATTAGCTATATTTATATAATGAACAAAGACTTTTGCTGCATGATGTGCTACATGTTCCTTACATTCAATGAAACCTTGTCTCAGTTTCTGCTTTACTGACTTTTTGTTATAAACTTGTTTTTTAAGACAATTGTGTTGTGATACTATTCAAAAACTCTAAGATCTACTTTGGCATTTTATCGAATGATTTCTTTGTGTTGGATGTTTGTTTTAAATCTTGCTATGTGAATGATGAATGTTTTAACACACATATAAATGTGAATGCTTTAACTAGACATGTTCGCTTGAGGTATATTGGACAAAAAAGAATAGATAGACTCACACATGTGGGATTATTGGGGTCCCTCATGAAATTTGACATGCCCGTTTATGAACATTGCTTGGTAGAAAAGTCAACACAAAGACCATTTTGTAAGGAAATTAAGGCTGATAATCCATTACAATTAATTTATTTAGATATATGTAGTCCTATGGGTGTAGCTAGTAGACATAGTGTGTCATATTTTATTACATTTATTGGCAACCACTCTCAGTATGGATATGAAAATCTCATCTCATATAAATCTGAAGCAGTGAATTGTTTCAGACACAAATTTAATTAAGAACCAACTTGTCCATAGAATCAAAGCTCTTAGAACAGACCAATATAGAGGATATTTGTTAGAACAGTTCGATAAACTGTGTGATGAGAAAAGAAAAGATAGACAATTGACCATTTCTCATACTTTATAACAAAATAGAGTTATAGAAAGGAGTAGAACCTAAATGGAAATGGTATCTATGATGGTGCAAACACTTACCTATTTCTTTTTGGTGGATTGTTTATTGACTGCCATCCACATCCTTCATCATGTTCCTACAAAATCTATTTTATCAACTTCTTATACACTATGTATAGGTAGAAGGCCCGACCTTAGCCACTTAAGACCCTGTGGGTCAATGGAATATGTTTACTATCATTCTCATCTACATGGAAAATTGGGTCTAAAAGAAAAGAAAATGTATCTTTATTAGATAGTGTGAGCACTCTAAGGAATATGTACAACTAAGAGGAAATAGTGATGATAGTGTTAGTAAAATAGGTTCCCAATATGCTACATTCTTGGAGTATGAATTTGCTAAAAATTGTGACATAGAGAGACATATTCAATGGTAGTTCCTAATGACATTAGCATTCCAAAATCTATGTGAGAAGCTCTCTCTAGCCTAGAAAAAGAAAATTGGAAGAGTATATTGGACGAAGAAATAAAATCCATGAGCACCAATAAAGTCTAGGGACCGGTTGATCTTTCTCTAGGTAGAAGAGCTATTGGGAACAAATGAGTTGTAAATATAAAGAGAAATGCTCAATGGTCTATTCAATGATTTAAACTTGCCTAGTTGCAAAAAGGATACATACATAGAGAGGGTAAAAACTATGATAAAACTTTTTCTCTAGTAGTTAAGCTGACTTCTATTTGCCTCCTACCAGCTATCGTCTCATCTATAAATCTAGAGTGACATGATATGGATGTAAAGCCCACATTCTTTAATGGAGAATTGGATAAAGAAATTTATACGAAACAACCAGATGGGTATGTTGCCGAAAATTAAGAGCGCAAATTTTGAAAGCTTAAACGATCCATTTATAGGCTTAAGCAATCATCCAATAATGGTATTTGAAAGTTCATGAAATCATCATTTTGAATGGTTTTGATATGATTGATGAAGACCATTGTGTTTATATGAAATGACGAAAGAAAAAGTTTGTGATTCTCTCATTGCATGTTGATGATATATTATTAGCTAGTAATGAAATAGAGTTACTGAAATCAATTTGTCCATTTATTTTGAGATGAAAGACATGAGTGAAGCAACATTCACTTTAGGCATTGAAATTAAAAGAGATGGCTCAAAATGACATCTTGCTCTCTCACAAGAATTGTACATAAAGAAGGTTTCAAAACAATTTAATATGTAAAGCTGGAAACCAATTAATACTCCAATAGAAAAAGGTGATAGTCTATCAATAAAAATGTGCCCACAAATGTTAGATGAGAAAAACCAAATGTTAAAAGTACCATATTCCAATATGGTTAGTAGTCTAATATACCTAACCATGTGTGCATTGCTAACCATATGTTATGCAGTTGGTATGGTCAGTTGATACTAGTCAAATCTCGGGTATGCTCATTGAAAAGCATTGAAGAGAATTATGCAGTACTTGAAAATTTGGCTCTATGCTATCATGGTCGTTATTTGCATATAAAAGGCTATACAAATGCACATTGAGGAAGAGACCCTAATGAATAAAAAGCCACATCAGGGTATGTGTTCCTTCTTAACCATTGTGCAATATCTTGGCATAGTAAGAAACAAACATGTGTAGCAACCACAGAAGCAAAATTTGTAGTTTGATCTATGGTAGAAGAAGGTATTTGGTTGAGGAGATTATTTAAAAATCTTGGGATTATCTTAAATGTAAATGTTCCAATAACTATCTATTGTAACAATCAAGTAGCAATTCTCTATGCAAAAAATCCTTAGTTTCATAGTAAAACCAAACACATTGATACTAAATCTAAGTACCTAGGAGATACTATCCAGAAAGGAAAAGTGTTGTTATATTATATTCAAACTAGTGAAATGTTGGTCAATTCATTGACTAAGCCAATTACTACTGATGTATTTAGAAAACATGTAATGTTGATGTGACTGAATAGAATACATGAGTTGAGTTTTTGTGTGATAATTTCTTTTGAGGATGTTAATATCTTGTTAGGTTGCTCACACGAACTCAAGCGTTATGTGAAATATGAGCCGAGATGAACAAAACCTATGGACACTTACTAATAAGTGAGACTGTTTTGTATGTTGAGATGTCAATGAATTATACACATAGTACATTAGTGGCATCGTGCATATATTTATATTAAAATCTCACCTTGATTGGATCAAGATGAGATCTTATACTAAAGATCATAAGTCCTACATGATCTTATAAAATCATGTACACCTAGTAACTAGATCCAAGGGTTTAAATTATCTTAGTTGGACTGAGATGGATATCTTTGAGAATTCGAATTGACTCTTTAGGATTGGTTGGACTTTTGGTGATTTGTACAACAAAATTTAATTATTCAGTGCATGCACAAATCTCATAATGGCGAGACAAATTTGCCATAATATGTGAGACATACCACATATGTTAGCACTGTTCAAAAAAGTCGGCCATATATGGGAAATGAAAGATGATCCATGCTTCTTTATTGTGTGAGTCCCATTGATACTGAATTTAAAATTCATATATGGGTCCATTTTTTTGCCCTTATGAACTCTTGGCTGCATTTTTCAATGATGAATTAGTAATGCTCCTTTAGTATGCTGTTTGAAGATTGTGAATGATTCAGTCTAATGGGGCATATTCGGAAAGGCAGCTAGTTTTGATTTAACAAATACATGTAAGAGAAGAAGATTATTTATCACTTCTTAGGCACTTATTATTTATTGCTGACAAAATTGAATTAATGATAGGATAGGCTAGATTCATTAGTAAATAAATAAGCACATAAGCAGCCACAGTCTGACAACAATTTCATATGCAGAGGGATTGAATATGTTGAGACCAAGGAAAGTGAAATTTGATCTAGAGCATAGCAAGCAACATCATGGGGTCACCTAGATGGCTCTAAGGGTGCAATGACATCCAAACTTCGAAAATTAAACATTTTATCTAGCTAAATGGTGACAAATCTCATCGTAGTCATCAGTTTTGTTTACATGTAAAATTTTCATCTTACACATAAACTGTATAAGTGGAACTTGTGGCCTATAATTTCCTCTATTTTTTTTTCTATGTGGGAATTTAAGACAAAAACCAATCTATCAGTACGAGGTCAGGCCATTCTTCACACCTTTACCAAGGTTAATCAAACCAATAACTAAATTAATTGTTCCAATTTCTAAATTTAAATATTGTCTAAAACCTGAGAAAGCAAACACAACTCGATTTTAAAATCATGCAAGTTTTGAAATCTAGGTAGATCATCAAAGAGGCACATGTGGACAAGAGAGATTCAAAGCATGATTTCTTCGTGTCTAGTTCATCATAGATCCATGCAAAATGATAAACTAAACATAAAATGGTGCATACAAACTAGTTCATATAGACTTGAAATCCAGTCTCTTTTGGGACTCAGATAAATGACAGGGTTCTATACAAGGGGACAGTTAAATCCAAATTCAGATATTTGATATTTAATCCAGAAATTCAAATCTTGTTGCTAATAGATTCTGATTCTAAGTTTAAAATGAGAAAGAAACTTGTAAAATATGACCTTGATGTCTAAACGTTATAATTTGTTGCTTTGGTATTCAAAATCTGATAATTTGATCTTTCATCCATGACATAATCTTCTAAAAGAATCTAGATACTTGATTGACTAGGTCCAAAAGCATTAACTTGAATACTCCATTCACTTTTTACTGAAATGGCTCTAGATTTAATGATCCAACATCAATTGTTCAATATCTAAAATATGTGATCAAAGATCTGAAATCCCAAATTCAATAATGTGGTCCCCTGGGATCCAGATTTAGAAGTACTAGACTTGGAATTAATATTCTGATCAAAATCAATGTTCGATCTATTTTTTACTAGGATCAACGAAAGGTTCATAATCAAGATTCAATGTCATTGAATCATAAATCTAAATTCTGAGATCGAAATCAGTTAAAAGATAGGATGGTCAAGGCGTTTAGTTTTGAGGGTTCAAACCTAGTTGAACCAGCAAATCTAGCTAAGAAGGGTGAAGGTTATTAAATAAGGCTAAGGATGAACATATATGGGGGAAATTAACTCACGACTTTTGGTTTAATGTGGTAGTCGGCAAAGACCTAACTCTAGGGCTCAAGGGTTTCAGTAGTGGGATCTAAGACCGGTCATGAGGTCTTAGAGGACTAAACCACATGAGCTAGGGTTTTAGAAAATCCTTTTGGAGAATATAGTTTTTGAAATCATTTTAAGAAAAACTATGTTTTTGAAAGTGGTCATGCGTGAGGATTGATTTGAGCCAAATTGTTCATATGTGAGGTCTACTACCTCAAGGGATGCTACTGGACTAGTCCAATTCAGTTTCAAATAGGGGCACACGTGGGAGAGAGGTGTCTAATGTGTATTTATTTTGTGAAATGCATGGAGAATTAAATAATAAACATGGAAACTATATACATGATTTATGAAATGAACTAAATAGAAAACATGAAATTAAATAGAGAAAGGTCGAGGACAGCATACTTGACCCTTGCACCTAGCCTAGGAACATTAAATTAACTAATATATTACTACTAAACTATGAAAGCAAATAAAGAAAAACAAGGAGCTCGAGCAGGAAATAAACTAACCTATTCAAGCATAAATAAAAAGAAAAACAAAAAATGTTACTAAGAAAACAAAAAAAAAGAAAGCACCAAATTGCAAATAAGAAAAGAAAAAAGAGGGAAAAAGAAACTACCAGAACTTGAAGACCTAACCGAGCCTGCTACCACAACCATTGCAGCCTAGTTAGCTCTTGGTTGAGTGCTACTGTAGCTCAAACTTAATAACTTAGACCAAGACTCTTGAAAATTGTAATTTGATTGAGCCAAGCTTGTTTAAGCACCACTTTGGAATTTCTCCAAATTTTGTTTGCTATTCAAGCAGCTCAAGTTGTGCATGAAAGGGGGGTGGGGGCGTGACCCCTTTCTATAGTTGAAGAAGGGGGTCGGCCTCCTTTGGAAGAATCGATCTAGGGCTAAATTTTTTTAGTCCTCCCCATCTCAAAAACACAAAACTTTGGGTTCAAAACGTGTTTTCAACCAAAAAATATTTGTTGTGCTATCAATTTTGATTCGAATTCAATTATGTCAAAAGCAATGCGTGCAGAGAGAAGTGATGATTGGTTCATTATAAGGGATTTGCATTGACATTAAGCGTGAAGCACAAATGATGCATGAACATGGAATGGAGAAAACACACATTAAAAGCATATATTAAACCAACATTTGATAGAAAAATGTTCATTTTGACCACATATGGATGCTCATTGAGATCCCGTTTGTGTCAGCTTGCTCAAACAAAAAAAATTGTAAGATGCATGTCTTCCACGTGAATTGACTTAAGCATAGAGTGAGAAATTGAAGATGCGTTAAATGAATACAATGTACATAATGCATACATGTGGATTTTGAATCTATATTTTATACTCATCTAAATCAAATTGGGATCCAAGTAAGATTCTATAAAACAGATGTGGATAAGATATGAAGACCTATGATCTAATGTTGAAATCTAAAACTTGAAAAAAATGGATCTGGAGCTATGAAAGGCAGATCACATATCTGAAATTTGGATAAGGGATGTGAAAATGAAATTCGAGACTAGCCTGAACATGGACCTTGGTCGATCTGGGCTAGGTGGGTTCACACTTAGTCAACCTGTACTGGACCTGTTCTCGGTTTAGTTTGAAATGGGTCCATACCAAGGTTGGCTGGCACATATATTGTGGTCAGTCTAGGTTCTATTTATGCAAACTAGGTTCAATTGGGATTTGAGGTGGACTCATTCTGGCTCGAGCCTACTAGGCTCATGTGAACTTATATGAAATGTGAACTTAGGTTCATGTTGCTCCTAAGTTAGATTTTAAGAAAATTATGCATATAATGGCAAAATACTAAAATACCCCTTAGATAGAAATCACTTTGGAGGTACAATAGAGGAGATGAGAGATAGGTCACCCGACGGCATCACTCTCAGGGTCTAGTCGGTGGAACTGGATGCAACAACACAGGACCAGGGAGGTGATGATCATCACTGCATGACTCTTGGTCTTCCCCAACGGATAGGGTACGATGGATCTACATGTTCTACAACCACTCTAGATGTAGGGAAACATCAAACTGAGTGCATCTCACTTTCTTGTCTTGCTTTTCTCTGCAAGGGTCTCACCCAGTTCATCATGGGAGATTATGACATGATTGAGGGCTGCCTTTGGTTTTTAAAGGAGTGGTTCTATAGGCATGTCGTTCATGAGGGTCGAGCTTTCAGGTCCACTAGCGACAACTTCTTGTCGTCACATGCATATAGGGCAGATGATAGATCAATTAGTTGAGGAGTGCATCGCCTGGGACTTTTTCTACATGAAAGAGCAACTAGCCTGCTACACCTACCATGAGAAGAAGACAAACGTTATTTTGCTCAGCTTTGTTGTTTTGTATCATCTAGAGCAATGCATTACACAATTTTTCAAGAGGCAGAAGGATTTCTATGCAATCAGTAGATGCTTCAGCATAGTCGTGGATTTTGATCTAGATAGTGAAGGATGATAGGGCATCTGTAGTTTGGCTATTGAAGGGTGGTCCTTAGGGATTAATCTTTCTATATATAGGGAACTTGCTATGTCTAGAGTGTACATGAATTAGTAAGAAACCGTCTATCCCACTCCATATTGTCATTCAGTACTTATCTTGAATAATGTTTGCAATTTATTGAAATTTTGACATTTTATTCTTCTCCAATATGTAAATGCATGTCTTTTTCTCTATCTTCACAACCATGCCATTTTTGTCTGTCTACTCAAACTTGCTTGCCTATTTTAGGCAAACCTTTGACAAAGATTTTCTATGGATCCTTACATGAGATCACAAATATAAAAGGGAAAAGAGCTTGAATTTTAAGTTGAGATGGAGAAATTAAATAAGCTAAATCCCACTCTTATGCTAGCCATTCAGAAGATGATTCATCAAATGATGGATCAAATGATGGCTCCACTTGATCCCAGGAACTTGAAGTCTCCACTAGGCGCGTTATTGATCCTATCCAATCCTGCATCGATGAAATGGAAAGAACCCTTCGTCGAATTTATAACAAGGGCAAGAAGACCTATTTGAGATGAAATTTTTGTGAAGAGCTAGATGATGATGACCTCGAGAGACTTATGAGAAAACTGAATGCAAGTCCTTAAAAGATACAAGAAATACAAGCAAATGAATTTTATCAAATTTTACAAGGATTTTTACAAGTCCAAATGTATTTTACAAGCACTCACATTTATGTGAGATTTTTGCCCTTCAGTGAAAACAAGCATACGAGTAGATGAACTGCAAGAATTTGACAAGCATTTTCATAACCACTCAAATTTTATGTAAGGTTTTTAAGCTTCGATGCACACATGCAAACAAATTCTTCAATGTATAGATTTTACAAGAATTTTCAAGCATTTTCACAAGCATCACATAGTATTAACACTGGGCATTTTTTATATATATTTCAAAAGGATTTTCTTTTTTGAAAGTCCAATTTCAAAAGTATCATTTTCAGGATGGGTGTTCTACCTTTGCCATTAAACACAATTCTCAACTCAATAGCAAAGAGGGGCATCTGTGAACACCAAAAAATTTCACACATTTAAACTGACCAAATTTCAAAAACAATATGCCTTTTTTGAGCCAAACAAGCACTTTTCATGGTAGCATTAAACACCCTAGACCAAGATCACATAGGTTGTTCAAGCTACAAGTTACCATTTTGCCCCCTACATCCCTGTATTGTACCCAAAATAGGATGAATTCTTCATCAAATTTTTGAGAATTGTTTAACATTTGAGCAATTAGGCCATTTCTCAATTTTGCATGACCTTAGGAGTTGCTTAAGTCAGCTCACTAAGGTTATTCTATTATAAAGCTAGCTCCCTTGTAGCTTAAATCAGTGCTTAAAACCTAAGATTGTGATCTTTAGCTGAACCAAGTCAAAATCAGTTTACCTTAATGGCGAGAAAGTTTTATATCACTAATTTTGAGCATACAACCAAGTTTCAGCCATATACTAACTTAGAGATTGCCATTGGGTCTTTCTCTCTCATGCTTTGAGGGGTTTTAGCTGAATTTGATCTCAACTCAAAATATTGAGCTAGAACTGAGCTAAGACCATATTTATCATGTATAAGTCAAGTTTCATTAGTTTGTTTGAATTCATTCATCCATGTTTGAATTCAATACAGTTCCCAATGCTTTCTCTCTCATATTTTGAAGGGTTTGAGCTGAATTTGAGCTCAACCTAAAAGATTATGCTAAAACCGAGTTAGGACCATGTTTATCATGTATAAATAAGCTTCCATTAGTTTAGTTTGAGTTCATTTATCTTATTTTGAGTTCAATTCAATTATGAGTTCTTTCTCTTTCTTGTTTTTGAGGGTTTAAGCTAAATTTGAGTTGATCCTGATAGAGTGAGCTTAAACCAAATTGGGATTATGTTTATAATGAGTAAATCAATACTCCCTTAGTTTGATTTGAGTTCATACTTCCTAGTTTGAGCTTAATTCAGCTCTGTATGATTTGTAGCTCATTCCTAGTAATTTCTACACTGCAAAACTGAGGTTGAGCTCAATTTTACAAAATTAAAGCTAATTTTTCATTTATCTTGTTTTGAGTTCAATTCAATTATGAGTTCTTTCTCTCTCTTGTTTTTGAGGGCTAAATTTGAGTTGATCCTGATAGAGTGAGCTTAAACCAAATTGGGATTATGTTTATAATGAGTAAATCAATACTCCCTTTGTTTGATTTGAGTTCATTCCTCCTAGTTTGAGCTTAATTCAGCTCTGAAGGATTTGTAGCTCATTCCTAGTAATTTGTACATTGTAAAACCGAGGTTGAGTTCAATTTTACAAAATTAAAGCTAATTTTTATAGTCTTTCAGCATGTCCATATAGGTAAGTAGCTTTTTCAAGTACCCTTAGCTCCACCTATGAACATTTTAATAAAAAATTGGTTTTTACAACCTTTCTTGATTTCCTTTTATAAATATGCCACCTATGACTTGGTAAAAATTTGTTTTTATGTTTACAGCTATTCGAGAGGAATTTTTCAGCAAGATTTTAACAAGAGCCTATTTAGGAATTGGGCCACATGGTGGTTCAATCAAATCAAGAACATTCATTTGGCACTTTGGAAATACACATAGGAAAAAAATGGCCATTTCTTTTTCAACCATATTCTTATGCATAAACATAGAGTATATGTCACATATACCTTGGTTGATGATTTTCTTTGATTTTAGGTCCTTAGTTCAAACCAGTCCCCCTGTTTGAATTCATTTAAGCCCAAAATCATATATACGGGTATTTTGGTTATTAGTCACCATGCAGGTATTTTTCATAAAATTTAACTTAGAAGCCACACAAACCTAAGTTAGTTTGTCATAAACATTTCATGGATCTGGTAGGCCTAAGCCCAACCCAGCCTATCCCAACTTCTCGTTAAAGCAACACCTATGCTAAGCATGTGCCCAGCCTAGGTCTAAACCTCATTTTCCAAAATGGAACCTAAACTAGGTCATGTCCATGTCATATAGCTTGAACCCACCCAGCCCAACTCAAGTCAGGTTCATTTGAAGTTATTTTGATTTATGTTTATTTTATTTCAATCGATTTAAAGTGTTAGAGGGGACTAGAAACCAGTTCTCAATCTCTCTATGTAAAAAACCTAGCCATGAATCATTGTGATTCATAAGCCATGTGGTTCCTTTTGTTATATATATGAAAGTGTGACCTCTTGTTAAGAGTAATGATTTTCTTTTAAAATCAGGTTGGAACATGTTTCCAAGTTGGTCTTAAGAAAAGAGGATCATTTTGTCAATTTTCATGATGCAAAGTCATGAAATTGCTTTCATTGCATCTTAAAGTTTTATTAATTCCAGCAACTCATACGTAAAGTGTATGCAAGTTGCTGAGATTAGATCATACTTTACAAGAATTAGTTTAAGAATTTCAAAATTTACATGCTTGAAATACCAATATCCAGCCACAAAGTGGCTATGCCTTGTACAACAATGAAAAGTTCTAATTCTACCTAATTAACTCTCTAAAAGCCATTTAGAAATTGCTGATTTCATTCATCAAATTTTCAGACTTACATGTGATTAATTAAGTCTATAGAACAATGTAAGGTCATACTTAAGACCCTAATCTTTGTATCCCCTGAAGAATAAGATCAAAGGTGTTTTAATAGTACAAGAAATGGATGGATATTTTAACACAAAAATTTTGAATTTAGTTTGATTTGGAGGAGAAAGAAAGGTTATTAAAATTTCATGACATGAATAAGAAGCATGCAGCATATGCTTTTAGACCAACTTGGATGTTTAGTTCATATGTAAACAAACCGAATTTCATCATTTTCTAAAGGTCAAACACTCTTAGAATCAACATTTTAAATTTAAACCATTTAAATCAGAATAAAATCTGATTTTTATGACAATTTTGAGGAAAACGGATGATATCCACGTTTCCTCTATGTTTTAAAAATTGATTTCATCTTCATTTGCCTAATTTTTAATTGTTTTAAGATTCTCATCCATGACTCAAGCTTATGGACTGCATCTCTAATACTTGTGCTTAAGAATATAATAAGCACATTTAGAGAAAGTTCTACGTTTTAATTAAAATCAATATTTATGCGCAGATTGTATGATGTGTAATTTCATATGAATAAACTTTGAGAGATTATAAGAGAGTGAAGGATGAATGTTTCATATAGTTTTCCTTCTCATTTCACTCATTCACACTCACTTAAAGTCAATAGCACCACATGCACTTTCTCAAGAAATTAATTGATCCAAATTTGAGTTACAAAAGATGACCAAGTCATGTTGCAACAATAATTTGTAAACTTCACTTAACTTTCAAAGAAAACACAAGCAATGCAGTCATAATCTTGGTCAAAATATGTTTAGAAGACAAAACGTTTTCTAACAATTTGGAACTCATATTTCATCAAAAGAATGAACACTGCCTAATCAAATCCCAAGTTTCTAATATCTTAGACCAAATCACACGATTTGGCAAATGAGAATTCAAAATCAATTTTGCTTGCTAAGGTAACTTAGCCATTTTACTAAAAATTGATCGTAAGATGATCATAATTTCAACCCAAAAATCACCTTAAGTTCACAACAAAGAACTCAATTTCAGTTTATTCAAGATGAACTTTGATTATTGAATCCAAAACCTCAATGCACAGGCATATAGGATTTGCATTAATAACTCGTAGATGATCCAAATGATCCTTAGTCCTTGATCCTATTATCCCTGTTAACGGCGACATGATCGGTTGGACCTTGTACCAACGAGCGGATCCCTTTCTCTTGAAAATTTTCCACATAACCCCAATTCAAAATGAACTTTGACAGATGGCACACTCGGTGGGACCCGTCATCGTCTGTCTCAAGTTTTATTAGATCATATACAAGTTATGTCGGATGTCAATTGCATAGAATATTCATGTATACCGACATCATGTAGTAAATATTGAGGAGAATCCATGAACCCCTTTTACTTCAATTTTTTCTGCCCCTCCTCAATTTAGGAGATATATGGAACCCATGTATGGTTTCAAATTTTCAAATCTATCTCTTAGGAGTGTATGCAATAGAACTATCTATTTTGGATCTTCTCATGATTTTTGAAAAACAAATCCTTACCCATATCATATCCTAGTCATCATGCTGCTGGGCCATTTATATAGCATTAGTCAAAGATATAGCCGATTGGACTAGAAGTCCCCTTGTTAGTACTGAAACAAATAATAGTCTCGGTATATCAATGGGTGAACAAGGAGAATTAGAGAGCCCAAATCTAGAAAACCCATGGAGGATCTATGCCATTACCATAGATTTGGTATATAGGCATATCTTGAATTTTGGATAAACCAAGAACAATTTACCGATTTATTCTTTATAGGTTCCAAGACCAATTTTCAAAACAATGCATATAGGTAAGAGTCATAGGGATGCATTATCAAATTTCCATTAATTGCTTGTTGGGTGCATGAGATGTGATGTTTTACCTTGTCTCCAAACCCATGTCCAAACTCTTCTTGAGTCTCTATTGGGTCAATTTATGTCAATATCTAATACTTTCTCTTGTCCAAATGGACTCAGAAAGCATTTTACCATATGACGACATCCTATTTGGGTCATGTCAAGGTCGATCTGGACTTCGCATCATCCCAAGTGTAGTCTACTTACCTCATTGGTATTTTTCATGGTATCCAACTTTCTGGTGTATGTTTCTGAACCACTTACAAGATTGCAGTCTCAAAAAAGATGTCAGTCTTGTCATGCAACCTATCAACAACAGTTTGGTCCATGCAATTGTTGAAAGATAGAACTCAAGGACCAATACATTCTGCTTCCCATAGGGTGAAATGACAATTACTCTAGATGAGTTTTCAAACATTATGGGTTTGCCAAAGCCAAAAGGTGACCCAAGAGGACCAATTGAAGGGCAGTTCCTTGTTAATCAAGGTCAAGTCAAAACTCTAGAAGTGATTCGTAAACTCACGGGAAAACAAAGTTGGCCCTTTCTCGAAAAGATGGACATCAATACTTCCGACTACAAGAACTTGTGAAACATATTCCCAATATGTCAGCCCTGCTTCACTATCTAGGAGTGTCGCAGACAAATACAAAAACTCTTTGGTGACTTGTACCATGGGTCTCATCTTCTTCAACAATGGAGAACACATAATAGATTTTTGCACAACTCACCTCTTCAGAAAATGAGGGCATGTCAAAGTCCGCCACATATCCATAGCAATAGCAGTCTTGGCATTCCTTTAGTGAGGCCTAACCAAATTATCAATTGGGGAAGTAGATTCAATAGAAGGATGTGTTTTCGCATTACAAGCATGGTTCTACAAATACATGGGTCCACAATCATGCCATTTTCAGAACACCGACAGCCAGTTATCCAGTATGAAGCACTACCGCAGAGACTTCTTTGATCGAGAAGTCATCAAGTCAAGATACACCTATAACCCAGTCAGAGGAAGTCTTCTATTGGTACCATTTTTCATAGTTGAATACCATCTAGAGCGTTGCCTTAGACAATTCTCACTGCGTCAAAGGAAAACATATCCAATTGAGTCACAGGGAGCCATCTTAAAGTGTGAATTGGATACCGAAGAGTGGTCCAAAGTATACACCTATGCCCAATAATGTTGGGAATCATTTGCTCACTTGTACCTTATCTTTGGTCCAAAATGGGCCCTGAATATGTAAAATGGTGTAATGAAGTCCACCCATCTATCCATTTGTCCTAGATCATCATGTCTAGTTCACTATGGTTAATCAAGCCAAATTTTGTCAAGTTGTGTTGAACATTGTCAAGTCTTGTCAATCTCATTGTCCTTTCAATATGCAATCAAAATTTGCCATTTTGTCGTCTGTATAAATTATCTCTCATCAATTCAAATTTTGACATTTTCAATTTTTCTTCTTACAAGGTGCACATCCACTTTATGATGGAGACTAGAGGCCAACAAAGAAGGAGGATCGAAATGGAACTAGAACAAGCTTTCATGGGAGACAAGAGAGAAGAATCCAACTCAAATACACCTCCCAGGATAGAAAAAATTGACCCAGACTATGAAGAAAACAAAAAAAATTGAAAATATATGATCATGTTCAATGAAGAGCAAGCTCAAGCAGAGAAGGCCAAAAAAAGGAAAGAAAATGAAGAAATCTTCATCAAACAGTTTGATTCTTTTGAAAAAGCTGTCACAAAATCCAGTAGTGAGGAAGAACCAAAGACTCTCAAGAAAAAGAAGAAGAGAGAATCCTGGAAAGCAAAAATCCAGCAAAGTTGAAAAAAATTGACTACAGTTCAACTCAAAGGTAAGAATAAAAGGAATTTCACTTGCGAAGATTTTTATGAAAGTTTTGAAAATGACAAGCACATAAAAAAGTTGCCTAAGAAATTTATCAAATTCGATGGCCATAGAGATCTAAAGGCACATTTGCCCATGTTATTTGTGGAATGCTATAAATTTTGCCACAATCACAAAGTTCTCTTTCATTGCTTCCCAAGGAGCTTGGAAGGAATTACAACACAGTAGTACAGGGAGCACATCAATCTAGTTGAATTAAAAAATTTTGACAAACTAATCAACCTTTTCATTGAAAGATTCATCCAGAATGTCGAAACTGCACAAACAAATACCACACTGTGTTATCTGAAACAAAGGCCATATGAAAAGGTGAGGGACTTTATTCAAAGATGGAGGTCTTCTTGCAATAAGATGAGGGACCTAATCTCCTAATCCCATGCATTTGGATTGATCATCAACAATTTGACACAACCAATGAGGAGCCTCATTTCTAATGCTCCAATCAAATGTTTCATTGACCTTACCGAAAGAGCAGAATGCATCGAAGCAGCAATAGAAAATGAAGCTTTTGATGTTGTCATCATGGTAAAGTTCAAGGACACAAAGAAAAACAACAGGAGTCAAAATGCTTTGGCCAACATCATAGCCAACGCTGCCACCTTAAAAAAGGAAAGAGCAGACTATCCCAAGAATAAAGAGATAGCAAACAAAGCTAGCAGCAATAGCAACGACACTAAAAACAAACATCTTGGATGGGGATACGATAGAAAATTCACCCCATTACAATAGAGTTACGAAGAAGTCATGCACATACTGATTGAAAGAGACAATCCATTCCTCTCAAAAGTTTCCAACCCTCCACCAATGATAGGGGGAAAAAAAGAACAATTCTGTAAGTTTCATCGTGCTCTAGGACACGATACATAAGATTGTCTTGTGATAAAAAATATTGTGCAAGATGCAGTCACCAAGAAAATCATCAAGGAGGTCAGTGAACAACCAGACATCTTCAAAAACCCTTTTTCTAAACATGAGAAATAAATAGTTGCAATGGTCAGGTTGTCAACAAATCATCAAGTCATGATAGCAAACAAAGGTCATAAAGTGTCTTTGGATTTCTTTGGGTTATTTTTCAAACATGACAAAAGATCCATCAATGCACAAACAATGCCGAGCAATCAAGATAGTCAGACAAAGATCGATTAAAAATCACAAATATGGGATCCTAAACCTTTGGAATCTATTTTCAAGGAAGTCAAGAAAGAAGGATTTAGCTCTAACCGGGGAAATGAACGGGCTTTTGGACTATACGAAAATGGTCCGATCACATTTTCTAATAAAGATCTACCAAATGGAGGCACATCGCATAATGATGTCTTGCACATAGTGGTAGAAACAAGGGGGGCACCAAAGTCTCCCATGTTTTAATTGATGAAGGAGTAAGCCTAAACATTAGATAGCTTGTACATTAGGTATAAAGCAAGCCGACTATACCCCATCTTTAATTTTCATTCATGGATATGATGGAATGAGACAACGTTGCATAGGTTGCATAGATCTAAATATCTCTGAGACATATCATCGAATCTTATTTCATGTGGTGGATATAGAACCCTCGTTAAATCTGTTGCTTGGCAGACCATGGATCCATGCTTCCAATGCGGTTCCTTCCTGTACACAATGCATAAAGAAGACTCACAACATAAATACTACAACAATTTATGCATATGATATGTAGAATCGTCTTGTGCCTCTAATGATTCCAGTACCAACATATTCAATCGAAGTACCTAGTATTTGAGTATGCAAATAAGAAGAAATATCTCAAGGTCTTAGTAAATTGGCTATTCATAAAACAAAAAAACAAACAAATGTAGGTGAAAAAAAGATACCAAGCCTGAAACAAGTTACAAAGTCATCCATTATTCATAAATTTCTGCTAGAATGAGAAAGGATTGGATTTAATCATATGTCATGGCTACCAACCATTCACTGGCGTTGGCAAACATGAAAATGGAATCTTGGAGCCAACTACCTTGATAGGACAACGAGGCACTCATGCCTTGGGATGTCAAAGTTATGAAAAAGTGGATGCTGAAGATTCAAGCTGGTACCTTTCGTCAAGAGCAACATTATAAGCGGATGTTCACCATCAATTTGAATCAACAAATCTGCTATCATTTTGTCATCCAGACATCATTTTGTCATTTTGTTGTCATTGTACTTCAATAGACCAAGTATCTTTATTTTGTAATACATTCAAATATGCAATGACATGCAATTTACTTCCATGCAAAGTATCTCAAATTTCATCTAACCTATTCATAATCTTTAGGATGGCACCTGAGGATCAAACATCAAAATCCTTCAAAGATGTAAATCTAGAACTCTTTGAGACAGAATGTCTGGAGTTCATCCAAATAAAATGACAAGATCAACTGTCACCTTTGATTAGTGACCCGATTGAGGTAAAACATTGGCACAAAAGAGAATCTAAAGATCTTGCAAATTAGAACAAGTTTCTCAACAGAAAAACGAGAAAAGTTGATAGCTTTTCTAAAACATGATCAAGAAGCCTTTGCATGGACTTATGAAGACATGCCAAGACGATATATAAATTTAGTCAAGCATTGACTACCATTGAAACCAGAATGCAAGCCAATCAAACAAAATTTGAGGAAACTAGACCCTCATCTTGAGGGGCAAGTTAAGGAAGGCCTAGAAGATCTACTAAAGGCAGAGTTCAACCGAACAATTGACTATCCTGAATGGTTGGCAAACATCATGGTAGTCCTAAAGAAAAATGGCAAAATTCGACTTTGCATCGATTTCAGAGATTTGAAAAAAGCCACACCAAAGGATGACTATCCACTTTCAAACATCGATTTGTTGGTAGATAGCACTGTAGGTCATGCTATGTTCTCCTTTATAGATGGATATTCTAGCTATAACCAAATTAAGTTAGCTACTCAAGACCAGGCCAAAACATCATTTACAACCCCGTGGGACACCTTCTGCTATACTGTAACATCGTTTTATCTGAAGAACGCTGGGGCAACATATCAAAGGGCTATGGTAGCTATCTTTCATGATCAAATTCTTCAAACCATGGATGCGTATGTGGATGTTCTGCTAATTAAGTAAACAACCAGGGAAAATCAGATCAACATTCTCTCTCAGGTTTTTTATAGACTCTTGCAATATAAGCTTAGGTTGAATCCATAGAAATGTGTACTTAGTCTGGAATATGATAAGTTTTTAGGATTTATGGTAAGTAAAAAGGGAATCAAGAGGGATCCCTCCAATGCAAAGGCAATCATTGAGATGTCACCACCAACAAATCTAAAAGAGTTGCGCAGCCTGCAAAGTAGAATTCAGTCAATCAGAAGGTTTATATCTAGTCTTGCCATGAGATATGAACCCTTCAGCCATTTACTATGGAAAGGAGTCAAGTTTGAATGGGAACATGAATGTCAGGTCTCATTCGAAAAGATCAAGAAATATCTTTCTTGCCCTTCAATTTTGAAACCCCCAATTCTAGGAAAACCTCTACTTCTTTACATCACAATTAGCAATTCAGCTTGTGGTGGACTATTGGCTCAATACGAAGAAGAATGCAGAATAGAACATGTCATTTATTATGTCAGTAAGACATTTGTGCGGTATGAAAAGAACTACTCACACATGAAAAAACTTGCTTAGCTTTGGTATGGGTGTGTTTGAGGCACTACCTATTAGCATATGAGGTTAAAATTTTATCCAAACTCAATCCACTCAAATATGTCCTTGAGCAGCCATTTTTGAATGGAAGGATAGCAAAGTGGTAAGTTTTGCTGATGCAGTATGATTTGGAATATGTGTCACATAAATCAATCAAGGATCAAGTCATTGCAGATCAATTGGTAGATTTCCCTCTATTTAAAGAAATTAGAACAAATGTTGATTTTTCAGATGAGCAAATACTAATGACCGAACCAGAGCCAATGTGGGAGATGCATTTCGATGGATCTAAAGGCACAGTTGGGGTAGACACCAGAAAAGGAAATGATTCCTTACTCCCTCAGATTGAATTTCTCTTGCACACATAATATGACAGAATACGATGCCTTAATACAAGGACTCAAAATACTTCTCAAATTTAAAGTGCAAAGAATTCACATTTTTTTATATTCTCTTTTAGTTGTCAATCAAGTCAATGAAGATTGGCAAGTCAAAGATCAGAAATTGATCTTATATCAAGAGTTAGCAACTTTCCTCTTAAAACAATTTGAGAAGTATCAACTCTTGCATATCAAAAGGGAACTTAACCCAATTGCAGACGGTTTGGCCAGTTTAGGCTATACCATCACCTTCAAACCTATAGAATCTATCAAATCTTTTGAAGTCAGAAGACTCAAACAACCATCTTTTGTCATACCAGAACAGGTGTTACAAGCAGAAAACAGAGAAACACCATGGTATCAGAACATCAAAGATTTTCTACAGATAGGAAAACTTCCACTTGAAATATCTTGAAAAAGCAAAAAGCTCTGAGACACATGTCGTCAAGATATTTCATTTTAGCTAACATTCTATACAGAAGAGGATTCAGTACAGAATACACTAGATGTCTCGATGCAAATGAGGCATTAGAAGTCATTCAAGAAGCTCATGAAGGAATTTGCGGGGGACATGCAGGATATCACTGCAGAGAAACTGTTACTAATTTGTCAAAAAGTCAAAAAGTGCATCAAATGTCAGTTGCACGCACCATCAATTCATTCTACAGTAGCATATCTTCATTCGGTCAGCTCACCCTAGCCATTCTCAATGTGGGCCTTCGATGTGGTTGGTCCAATCAATCCACCTGCCTCAAATGGACACATATATTTTCTTGTAGCTACAGATTACTTCACCTAATGGGTCGAAGCAATCACTTTAAAAATAGTTGAAGGACAACATGTGATGTAATTCATTTACAAAAATCTTTTGTGTAGATTTGGCATCCTGCACGATATCGTTTCTAACAATGGTACTCATTTTAAAAATGAGAAATTATGTAGTCTCCGTCACAAACACAAAATACAATATCACTTTTCTACCCCATATTACCCTCAAGGTAATGGTCAAGTAGAAGCAACTAACAAGATTTTGACTCGTGTCATAGAAAAGACTGTTGAAATGGGTCAAGATTGGCATGAGAAAATACACAATGCACTTTGGGCGTATCGAACCACAATCGAATGCCCACCAATGCTACACTAGCAGAATTAGTATATGGAACGAAAATTGTCCTTCCATTACATGTCCAAAAACCAGCAATGAAATTTGCTGCGCTCATTGAACTCCCCATTAGCAAGTATAAAAAAAAAGAGACTTGCTCAATTAGACCTCTTAGACGAGAAAATGCTACAAGCAGCAGAGCATGCTGAAGTCTATTGCAAGAGAGCCGCCCGACATTATGCCAAATCGGTCATTGGAAGACAATTCCAGATAAATGACCTTGTACTAAGATATGTGGTTCCACTCAGGTAGACCTAAAGCAAAATGGGCACCAAACTGGGAAAGACCATATGTTGTCAAATGGGTTTTACCTCACAATTCTTATTGGCTAATTGATGTCGATGGGGTTGAAATCTTTGATCCAATTAATGCTTTGCATCTCAAGAAATTCTATACCTGAATTTGTAATTCAAAAATTTCAAAACAATTGTGCTTTAATAAGCACATTTGCAGCAATTTTTACACCAACTAAGAGACATAGTATCCCTTAGGAAAAGATTCAAAAAAATGCATCAAAGTTTTCAAAATTTTCAAACTCATCCCATGTCTTGAGGACAACCACAAAGTCATTTGGCTAGAACTATGCAAGAAATTTTGATGAAATTGAGGAATTAATGTATAGAAATTAATGTTGGTTCCGACAATGCACTTGTAAAGGTCTAGCATGAGACGCCATAAGAAAAGGCCCTTGTGATAAAAAAGACCTTGGCAAGATGCAAGAAAAAGCTACCAAGCAAAATTAGTTGAGCTATTTCTCTGGTTCAAAGCTCTGCAGTAATGAGTGGGCATATGACCTATACTTACGCCATGAAGCTAAAAAGCAACCCAAGAACATTTTGCTTATAGTAAGTCTTCTAAAGCCTTTTGAATTCGAGTAAGTAAGTCTGAGGAGTGTTTTACAATTGGTATCATAAGGCCAACTGGTTTAGGAGTTACCAGCCCAAAGCTTGCTACACGGGTTCAGAAGAAAGCCCGATAGACTTGATATTGCACAGAGCAAGCTACACAAGACCACCAAAGCAATGTACATCTGTAGTTGCTTTTGGGGTGGTGAGGAATTTTCCCCAAGAGTGAAGGGTAGCTCAAAAAGAAAATCAAAAGGTGAAGAGTTAAGCCAAAAGGAGAAAAAAAAAAGCACTTGCCAATGGCCAAGAAGGCATCAAGGGCTAAGTTTTCCAAGCATCGAATGCAAAAACTATCACAATTGCAAAATTTTCCAACCAATATTAATTCCTCTACAATGTCTCCTATGAGATAGAGGAAAATCTTCTTATTTCAGGTCTATGCCTTGCATTTCTCCTCAAGTGTAGATGGCTTAACATTATTTGAAAAATAGATTTTTCAAACAATTTGCAAAAAAATTTGGTGTGCGAATCTTTGCTATTAAGCAAAGTCTTCAACTTGCTTAAGAGCAAAGAGAGGCAGCTGTTAACACCTCAAATTTTTCCACATCAGGATTGAAGCAATGTCAAAATTTTACAAAAGATTTTAAAAGTCAATTTCAAATCTAAAGAACAATTTAGATTTAAATCATGAATTATGACATGAATCCCAAAACAGGATTACGAGTCCAAACTAGATCCAAATTAATATTTGAAATCCAAATTCAATAACAAATATCATTTGAAATCCAAATCCAGTTGCAAAATTTAAATTTTGATTTAAATTCGAGAATTGGATCTAATTAGGTCTAGAATGTTACATGGGGCCCACAAGTGGGCCCCACCAAGCACATTTGGTCAAAAGCCCCCAAGAGGTCACACACCTCTCCTGTTCAAAAAATATCTCCTCATAATTACTTCAAAAAATCATTTTTCAAGAGAAATGAATGAGGTCATAACTAGATTACCTAGGTAAAGAGAAACATTTATGTCTCTCTCTTCCTCAACTAGATTCTCTTTAAAGAGGGGTCAACCTCCAAGAAGTAATAACTAGGCTGACCAAACCTACTTAATTCAAGTAGGCTCGACCCTAGTGCACCCAAATATGGCGCCAAGCTCAGCTGGGCTTAGTCAACACAAGCTCAGCTTCGCCAAAAAATAGGTCTATCCCACGACCCAATTAATAGACAAAAATAGATCTTGATTGGATCAAATCCACTTTAATTAAGTCAATCAAAGTACAATTTAGCTCAATTAAGAGCTTTTTTAACTCAAATTATCTCAATAAAATCAATATCAGCTCGCGAGCCTTGACTTGGGTCAATTTGTCAAATTTGACCAAACTGAACAATTTTAGCCTTCTATGATCAAATTAAGATTACAAAAACCTAAATTAAGATTTTATGAAAGGCTAATATACATTTGGATTTGTCAAATGCATAAACCAAATATCAAATTGAAATTCAATATTTCAAACCGAAGTTTGATTCAATTGAAATCCATCTTCAATCAAGTTATGGATGAAAATACCCTTTTCAAACAAAATTTGATAGAATTTTCAAATTCTATTCAAATTTAAATTGAATTGTCATAATTCAATAACATTTGGAGCTTAATGACTAGGTTTTAACCTAACCAACTCAATTTCAAGCACTGAAAAAATAAATAAAATAAAATGAGGCAAAACCCTGTATAAGGGCATTTTCATCCAAAATTTTGGCAGCTAGATCTGAACGAAGGTAGATCATGCCAAGCCCAGCCCACCTAGCTCATGTAAATGAGCTGGGTGTGGTCAACTAGGATCATTAAAATCCTATTTAATCCATTTTACAAGTCTCCAAAGTCTTAACTGAGTTAAGAAGGTGGTTGAACCTATCTTCTTCTCCATATAAACCCTCCCTTGGCAAAGAAGAGGGGGGGGGGGGGGGACAAATTTTTGAGGACTTCAAAATTGCTGCAGGCAAGGAGCTAAGAGGGAGAAGACAAGAAGAAGCTCTTGGTGAGAAGCTCTCTCTTCCCCACTGCAAATTCTAGCAAGTAAGACATTCTTCTCCTTACTTTGCTAAGCTCGAATCCAAGCTTGGGTTTTAGCTTAAGATTGCTTGATTTAGAAAACAAGCAAGGAGAAAGATCAAGCATCAAAACTGACTACAATGTAGGTGATTCTAATCCATTTTTCATCTATTTCAGCTTCTTGCTTTTATTTTAATTTAACCACTCAAGGGAAGAGTTTATTTTCAATTATTTCATGGCTGGAAATGATGTCCAGCTAGGAGAAAAGCCATGATCAAATATACATGATCATGCATGATGTATGCATGAGTCAATTTTTTCAAAAATAAAACTATGAATCATTTTTTTGAAAAGGGTTCCAAGGCCACGACCCTTTCAAAATGAAATCAGCCTAAATCCATTTTTGAACCCCTACCATGTATAATGTAAATACATATTAGGGACAGACACATTTTTATGCATGTGATCCACTCTTGCATGGCAAAATTAAGGATGAACCGGCTTGAGTGTTCTCTTGTTTCCTTTTATTTGAAGTTATTTTGATTTATGTTTATTTTATTTCAATTGATTAAGGATGGTAGAGGGGATTATAAACCAGTTTTCAATCTCCCTATGTAAAAAACCCAGTCATGAATAATCATGATTCATAAGCCATGAGGTCCCTCGTCAAAAATTTTCATTCGGAGGGATAACATGTACATATATATATTGTTATATATATGCATGTGTGACCTCTTGTTAAGAGTCATGTTTCTCTTTTAAAATCAGGTTGGAACATGTTTCCAAGTTGGTTTTAAAAAAAGAAGATCATTTTATCAATTTTTGTGATGCAAAGCCATGAAATCGCTTTCATTGCATCTTAAAGTTTTCTTAATTCCAGCAACTCATAAGTAAAGTGTATGCAAGTTGCTGAGATTAGACCATACTTTACAAGAATTAGTTTAAGAATTTCAAAGCTTACATGCTTGAAATACCAATGTTCAGCCACAAAGTTACTATGTCTCCTACAACAATGAAAAGTTCTAATTCTACCTAATCGGCTCTCTAAAAACCTTTTATAAATTACCGATTTCATTCATCAATTTTTCAGACTTACATGTGAATGATTAAGTCTCAAGAACAATGTAAGATCATACGACCCTAATCTTTATCCCCTAAAGAACAAGATCAAAAGTATTTTAATAGTCCAAGAAATGGACAGATCTTTTAACGCAAGAATTTTGAATTTAGTTTGATTTTGAGGAGAAAGAAATGTTCTTAAAATTTCATGACATGAATAAGAAGCATGTAGCATATGCTTTTGGACCGACTTGGATGTTTTTTCATATTTAGAATCAACATTTTAAATTTAAACAATTTAAATCAGAATAAAATCTAATTTTTATGACAATTTTGAAAAAAACGGATGATATCCCCATTTCCCCTATGTTTTAAAAATTGATTTCATCTTCATTTGCCTAAATTTTAATTGTTTTAAGATTCTCATCCATGACTCAAGCTGATGGACTGCATCTCTAATACTTGTGCTTAAGGATATAATAAGCACATTTAGAGAAAGTCCTACATTTTAATTAAAATCAATTTTTATGTGTAGATTGTATGATGCGTAATGTCATATGAATGGACTTTGACAGATTATGAGAGAGTGAAGGTTGAATGTTTCATATAGTTTCCCCTCTCAATTTTGCTTGCTAAGGTAACTTAGCCATTTTCTCAAAAATTGTTCATAAGACTATCACAATTTCAACCCAAAAATGATCTTGAGTTTACAACAAAGAACTCAATTTCGATCTTTAAAATCCCTATCTGTGCATTTCAAAACAAATGACGAAACAAAGGTTTTCAAATCAATTTGAAAACCCTCCAATCTTCAAATAACTTTTCAAATCATTTTCCAAGGAATTTATTTTAAAAAACAAGTCACTTATTCAAGATGAACTTTGATTCTTGAATCCAAAATGTCAATGCACAAGCATATATGATTTGCATCAATAATTCGTTGATGATCCAAATGATCCTTAGTCCTTGGTTCAATTACCCCTGTTAAAGGCGGCAAAAATGGTTGCACCTCATACCGATGGGCAAATCCCCTTTCTTAAATTTTTTTCTCAAAATCCCAATTTAAAAAGAATTTTTTTGCTGATTCACATTTCGACGCCCCTGAAGGTGGGGTGGGGTGCAAACAATATGATTAGAGATTTTTTTTTTTTTTTTTTATGTTACTATTCTGCATTGAATGAGAGAATCTAAAAAATGACATTGGGTGCTGAATACATTGCTCATGTCCAATATTATGAAAAATTAACATATAAAAATCAGTCTTTTTGGACATAGAGGATGAATTTTATAATGTCAAAAATTCTGATTGTTGATTAAGCTGGCTACACACTTAAAAATCAATACAGATCCAATCCATGGGTATTGTAGATTCAAGCAAATAGTAGGGACTAAAAGATGACAATGCCTCTCAACCGAAACAATTATAAGATAAAATTGGAAGACCAAAAAGTTACTTTTCACAAGGATGAAAAATACCCTTAAACCCAACAAAATGTATCATTCCACAAAAGAAAAGGTCCCTTGCATGCTATAGTTGACATGTAGAGTCTTGTACGAATGGAGCCTCTTGCTCACTCTTTCCCTCCCTTTTTCCTCCCTCTCACTCTCTCCCATACACTTTCTCCCTCAACTGTCCTTTTTACTTGTGCTTGACAAACCTATCTCCATCCATTTTATGCAAATGGCCTTTATTTCACACAATTGCAAAACAATTCTTTTGAATCAAGCATTCCCTTTAAACTTTATGTTTGTTGAGAAGAGAAGACAAAACTCCATAGTTTTCCATCCTTTGAGAATTTCCATGCTTTTAGTTGAATATGCATAAATTATTTATCCTAAATAAGTCATTACAAATATTAGTGATTGATTATATCTTTTCATGAAATTAACTATTGTTGGCCATGGTGATTTTATGACAGACAACAAAGATTTGTTTAAGTCACAACCAAAAATAGTGATTTGTCTAATGTAGTCATGATTTCGACTGAAAATAATGCTCTCTTTGAGCTATAGTTCTTGATCAAGGAATGTGAGGACTTGCCTATTTTTTTGCCACCTATTGGTTAGAAGCACGTTGGAAGTTTTTATTTGTTATTCTTGTTTGCATTTTAAAAGTAGAATTATGTAAAATACGTAACATGGGTTGACTAAGAACAAGATTTGTTAGTGTTAAGTTGCTATTATTTACATGCAATATTAGTTGTGAACATATTGATCGTGCATAATTCTTTTCAGAAGAAGAGAAAGGTGGTTTGTAAATGCATATATATGGTGAATGTGGAGACATCAACATGTACATAGAATTACAATGCACTTTATAATTCCTGCTCATAATGGAAAATAGTCCACATTATCTCCCATCATGGTTGGTAATGAAGAGGGCAATGCTGAAGTTATAATTCCATAGAGACTAGTGCACACCATGATATGATGATTCAAATTCATATAACAATATTAAAGTTCTGAATCATAACATTTTAGGAATTCATCTACCCTTGACAATGTTGAAGGTCTATCTCAATTTTTTGGAGATTTGGATCGAGAAATCCAAAAGAAGTTGTCACCTATAGGTCAATCTGATTCAAGTATGTGGATGTGGGGCATGCACTAAGAAATAATTTGGTGTCAAGGCAATCTAAGGTATCTTGTTCAATGTTCACATGCATTGAAACAATAGATTTATTTATTTTTATCTGTATCTCCGAGTTACATAAAAATTAACTTTCATAAGGTGTATAAAAAAAAGGTAAATATGCAAGAAAAGTAAACAACGTACTATGACTTTTACAATCTCTTGTAATGGATTGTCCACAACTTAAGTTTTGGTGAATAAATACACTTGTTAATTGTTTAACTATTTTGAAACTTGTATTCATACGAATTAATAAGCACATTTTGTTAAGAAATGAAGATAAATGTTGCATTCAAAACCTTTCTAAAACATGCTTTGATGTGTGTATTTTATTTTGGAACATTGTTGTAAACAATATGAACTTTCAAATCAAGTTTTTTGAAGGCAACTGGATGCATATATATATATATATATATATATATATATATATATATATATATATATATATATATATATATATATATATATATATATATATATGTGTGTGTGTGTGTGTGTGTGTGTGTGTGTGTGTGTGTGTGTGTGTGTGTGCATGTATGTATGTATTTGTATGTGTGTGTGTGTGTGTGTGTGTCTATGGGATCTGATAATGCATGAAATGAATTAGTATTTAATATTATTTGTATGCAATTTGATGTGAATTAATGCTTAAATCTCCATGTTTATGTTTGTGTAGGGCTCAAGGGGTTGTGATTCAAATTTGATCGAAATTGAAGCTAAAATGAAAAAACTGTGTAAAATAGTAAAATTAGCCTCTTAAGGGTCAAATCATCTTTTTGTATCCTGAAAGCCCATGTTTTTTGCTGAATTTAGGCCCTTGAATCCTATTTCACATTTATTTAAACCTAGTTTTTTCATTTTGTCTTCATAAATTTAGGTTTACGTAAAAACTTGAATCAAGTGGAAAAGAAAAGAAATGTGAGCGTTTTTGTAAAAACCAAGTTGGTGGACATGGCTTTTGTAAAAAATAAAAAGTATACTTGTTTTTTCTGTGAGAGATGCAACTTCCCTCTCCTCTTTGCTTGGAGCTCACTTGTTGACGTCTTAGGAGGAGGAGCTCCATCCAACTGCCTACGTGATGGCCTCTTGGTGGAGAACCCTCAAACCTGTTGTGACCGATTCTTCTTCCATGCATTAGTGCTCTCAAAATCTAGTCGCCAAGCTCAGTGGGTGAAGGATTGATGCCACACAAAGGATTCTAGAAGCTGGATGGTGTGCCCAATCCATGATTTAAGGAGCTCAAAATCTATTTTAGTTAAGGTTTGTGTTTTTTTGGTAGTTTAGGTTGTAGCTAAGATAGTCTTAACTATGATTGTCCACTTAGTTTAAGATTTCTGATTTTCTTGTGTTTCAATCTGCATTTTTAGGTGCCTTTCTGTTAAGTCTTTGGTTGTTTTAATGGTGTGTGCATTTGAAGTTTTGAGTTATTGAAGCATCGGACAGCTTGTGATGGTGTGTAGTTCATGCTGTTCGCCATCGTGTACAACGAGAACCTTAAATTTTTCAGCAAGGCATTCTCGGTTTTCAGTTGGAGCTCTGCTATTCTCTGTCCTAGCATAACAGCACATACATGCTGCATTTTTGTTGATTTCTTTAAGCATTTTCATTGGAGTAGCAGTTTGGGTAGAATTTGAGTGTACATAACCACCACCAGCTTTCTTGCTGCTTGATGAATGCTGGCTGCGACCATCACTTAACTTTCTTTTTATTTATTTCCTGGAATTTCTTAGAATTTTAATTGTGTTTTGCTATAGTTTATTGTGTTTTAGCATATATTAGTAGCTTAGCAGTAATATTGCTAACGTTTAGATTACCTCGATTAGCTTCAACTTATGAATGGAAGCAACTCAACTTCACTAGTCTACTTCTCAATTCCAATGCCCTGGATCAAAACCTGACTGCTCTCATACGACAGATTGTTGTGACTTCCTTAGGCACATGAAATTGAATCCCACAAGAACAATAACCAAAACAAAAAATGAAGGAGAGAGACACGAAATAAAGACTTCGCTTCATTTCCTTGCACTTGCTTTTTCACAACGGGTGTATATATAGTGTCCCAATAACCTACATTGCAAAGGAATATAACCACTATCATTATGATTTTTTACTCTCATAAAGATGGCCTATTATTATATTTATCACCACTACATTAAAATGAAAAAACTCTCCACCAAACCCATGGACCATGAAGGACCATTATTAACACCACTATTTTTTTTCTTTTTACCATAACTCAAAACTAATTAAACGGCTCCTTGCATACTCACATGGGGTATAACATTTGTATAGTTGTTCCTTTCATTACTTTTGAGTGTGGAAACACCATCTTCAATATGGCACCATGCATGTAACATGCTCATGCATTTAATGCCCACCATCATGAAGGCCAAGGCATTGCTGTTTTATGCATTTCAAAAATTTTACTGCCCATTTATTATGAGCTTTACTCTCACGGTTAGCACATACATACACGAGCCTACATGAAAAGTGTCTTATTTTTGTACACTAGCAAAATTTTATAGCTGTCATTTTGCTTTCTAATTTGTTATGCAGCTAAATATTCTTTCTTTGCATGAAAACTGCCTTGTTTTTATACACTAGCAAACTTTTATAGTTGTCATTTTGCTTTCTAAAGTATTGTGTAGTTGAATACTCTTTCTTTGATAATTCACAGTACATTGGAGGTCACATACATTGGAGGTGATCGACGGGCCATTGAAGAACGAGAAGATCTAGCATATTCAAGGGGCTACCACATTTAGATTTAGGATCTTATTTTCTTTAATTTGTTATTATCAATTATAATAGTGTAGTTAAGATTTTTTGTTTGTTTTTTTCCTCTTTGTTTAACTTATGGTTGTGAAAACATTTGTATGTTTTGCAACCAAAATCCATGCAGCACTGTACTTGTTAAACATTTTTGTAGAATTTTATTTTTTTTGTAATAGAAGTTATTCTCTCTTGAGTATTAGAATTTTTGCTCGCTCTTGATTTTACTATGAATTCTTTATATTTTCATTATATATATTGATAGTTAAATAGTTGTCCCCAGAGTTCAACCCAGACTCACTATTTGTGAAATCCGGTAAATATCACTAGTGTGTGGTTTCATTTTGTATTGCAAGAGGGTATTTGATTATATAGGTGAAAAGGAATTTGAAATATATTGAAAATTATATTTATATCCAAAAACCGCAACATGACCCCAAGTAAAGTATGCAAATGTTATTATCTATGTCTAAATGTAACCTTTTAGATGAACATGAAAGATTGGTAATATACATAATCCTTTAATAATAGACAAAAAAGTGTAATGTAATACATATTGTACCAAGAAACTTGAAATATATTTGATACTTCAATTAAATAAATGATATATTTTATTCTAAGAGCACCTAGGGTATGCTGGGGTAAAAGGAACCTATTTGAGTCCAGAGGGATAGTACTAAAGCCAAAAGGGGTATGTATCTCGTAGAGATCAAAAGTGGCTTTTAGCTCTCTCCAACAAGATTTAAAGGGAAAACCCACCATGCAAGACTTAGAGTGGTGGGAAAAGCAACCATTAATGTGAGTTAGTCAACATTTAATAGAAGAAATTGTCAAGTCTAGGTCAATTCATCACTATTTGAAAAAGCCCAGAACCTTCAATTGCGCAAACCAACACCTATTTTGATTTACTTGCTAAGAGTGCATTCTTGAGATGCTAAAGATGGACTGGCCCAAGGGTGAACTAAACTTTGAAAGCCAAAGCGAAAATGCTTCTGGTGTCTCTAATTTTGATTTCATATTGAACAATGCACAAGTTGGAGTTAAAGCCAAACTTACTTGCTTTCACACACTCCATACACAGATAACAATAAGAGGCATCTATCAAAAAAAAAAAAAATGCATCTCACACACTTAGACATGCTATGACATAATTGGGTATAAACGTGAGCATAGTTGACATGAATAATCCACAATGTCATTGTAGAATCTGAATTCGTAAATGAGACCATGTTGTAAGAGAATGTATTTTTTTATGATAAAATATAGCATAGTTATATGAATCAAATATGCTTAGTATATCATTGGTTTTGATGCTTGTCATGCAAACCATATACTTATTTTTATCCCAAATCACAAGTTCATATGGGTACGAATGGGATCTATGCATTAGTTAGAACCCTTGTAGTTAATCCAATGATTAGAACTTGTTGTAACGTCTACGAACAATTTAAGAGATTGAATCACACGCTTGTATCTATACGAGTGGGATTTAAGTGATTCTTTCATTTGATCATTCATTTGATCAAGCATATTTAATTGAATGTGTTTAACTTGTTGTTACATCCATATCGAATGATTTAGTAGATTGACATCACAAGTTTCTATGAAAATGAATGAGATTCAAGTCATTCATACGATCTCTTATGGTTAATCTAATGTGTTTTACTTGTTATAATGTCCATAATGAATTATTTAAATGATTGAAATCACAAGTTCATATGGATACAAATGGGATCAATGCATTTGTTTGATCCTTTGTATTTAATCCAATGAGTTTAACTTCTTTCTACACCTATAGTGAACTATTTAAGGGATTGAAATCACAAGTTCATGTCAATACGAGTGGGATTTAAGTGATTCTTTTGATCACACTTATTTAATTGAATGTGCTTAACTTGCTGTTACATCCATATTGAATGATTTAGTGAATTGAAATCACAAGTTTAAATGAAAATGAATGAAATTCAAGTGATTCATTTGCTCACTTATATTTAATCTAATGTGTCTCACTTGTTATTACATCTATAATGAGTGATTTAAATGATTGAAATCACAAGTTCATATGTATACAAATGGGATCTATGCATTAGTTTGATCCCATGTAGCTAGTCCAATCAGTTGAACTTGTAGTTACATCTTTAATAAATGATGTAAGGGATTGAAATCCCAGGTTTGTACGAATAAAAATAGAATTTAATTGATTCACTTGATGATACACACTTAATTGAATGTGCTCAATTCGTTGTTACATCCGTATTGAATGGTTTAGTGGACTGAAGTCACAAGTTTGTATGAAAATGAATGAGATTCAAGTCATTCATTTGATCTTTTATAGTTAATCTAATGTGTTTCACTTGTTATTACATTTATAAAATGATTTAAATGATTGAAATCACAAGTTTATATGGATAGAAATGAGATCAATGCATTCGATTGATTCCATGTATTTAATACAATGTGTTGAACTTGTTGTCACATCTATGGTGAACGATATGGGGGATTGAAATCACAAGTTCATATCAATTGGAGTAGGATTTAGGAGATTCATTTGATCTCACATAGTTAATTGAATGTACTTAACTTATTGTTACATCCATATTGAATGATCTAGTAAACTGAAATCACATGTTTCATTGAAAATGAGCGAGATTGAAGTCATTCTTTTGATCCCTTGTAGTTGATCTAATGTGTTTCACTTGTTGTTACATTTGTAATGAATGATTTAAACTATTGAAAACACAAGTTCATTGGGATACAAACGGTATCTATGCATTAGTTAGATCATTTGTAGTTAATCCAATGAGTTGAACTTGTTGTTACGTCTATAGTGAACAAATTAAGGGATTGAAATCACACGCTTGTATCTATACAAGTGGGATTTAAGTGATTCTTTCATTTGATCATTCATTTGATCATGCATATTTAATTGAATGTGTTTAACTTGTTGTTACATGCATATCGATTGATTTAGTGGATTGACATATGAAAATGAATGAGATTCAAGTCATTCATATGATCTCTTATAGTTAATCTAATGTGTATAATGAATTTGTTTAAATGATTCAAATCACAAGTTTATATGGATACAAATGAGATCAATGCATTTGTTTTATCCCTTGTATTTAATCCAATGAGTTTAACTTCTTGCTACATCTATAGTGAACAATTTAAGGGATTGAAATCACAAGTTCCTATCGATACGAGTGGGATTTAAGTGATTCTTTTGACCACATATATAATTGAATGTGCTTAACTTGTTGTTACATCCTTATTGAATGATTTAGTATATTGAAATTGCAAGTTTAACTGAAAATGAATTAAATTCAAGTAATTCATTTGCTCACTTATATTTAATCTAATGTGTCCCACTTATTATTACATCTATAATGAATGATTAAAATCACAAGTTTCTATCAATACGAGTGGGATTTAAGCAATTCTTTTGATCACACTTATTTATTGAATGTGCTTAACTGGTGGTTACATCCACATTGAATGATGCAGTGGATTGAAATCACAAGTTTAAATGAAAATCAATGCAATGCGAGTGATTAATTTGCTCACTTATATTTAATCTAACGTGTCTCACTTGTTATTACATCTATAATGGATGATTTAAATGATTGAAATCACAAGTTCATATGTATACAAATGGGATCTATTCATCAATCTGTTGAACTTGTTGTTACATCTTTAATGAATGATCTAAGGGATGGAAATCACAGGTTTGTATCAATAAAAGTGGGTTTTAATTGATTCAATAGATCACACACACTTAATTGAATGTGTTCAATTTATTGTTATATCCATATTGAATGATTTAGTGGACTCAAATCACAAGTTTGTATGAAAATGAATGAGATTCAAGTCATTCATTTGATCTCTTACAGTTTAATGTAATGTGTTTCACTTGTTATTACATTTATAATGAATGATTCAAATGATTGAAATCACAAGTTTATATGCATGCAAATTGTATCAAAATGGTTTTGTATAGAATTGAAATCACAAGTTCATATCAATTGAAGTAGGATTTAAGAGATTCATTTTATCCCACATAGTTAATTGAATGTACTTAACTTATGGTTACATCCATATTCAATGATCTAGTGAATTGAAATCACAAGTTTTTATAAAAATGAGCGAGATTGAAGTCATTCATTTGATCCCTTGCACTTAATCTAATGTTTCACTCGTTATTACATTTGTAATGAATGATTTAAATGATTGAAATCACAAGTTTATATGAATACAAACGGGATCTATGCATTAGTTAGATCCCTTGTAGTTAATCCAATGAGTTGAACTTGTTGTTACCTCTATAGTGAACAATTTAAGGGATTGAATTCACACACTTGTATCTATACGAGTGGGATTTAAGTGATTCTTTCATTTGATTAATCATATTTAATTGAATGTGTTTAACTTGTTGTTACATCCATATCGAATGATTTAGTGGATTGACATGACAAGTTTGTATGAAAATGAATGAGATTCAAGTCATTCATTTGATCCATTATAATTAATCCAATGTATTTCCCTGGTTATTACATCTCTACTAATGATTTTAATGATTGAAATCACAAGTTCATATCAATACGAGTGGGATTTAAGTGATTTATTTGATCATGCATATTCAAATGAATGTGGTTAACTTGTTGTTAAATTCATATTGAATGATTTAGTGGATTGAAATCACAAGTGTAAATAAAAATGAATGAAGTTCAAGTGATTCATTTTCCCAATTATATTTAATCTAAAGTGTCTCACTTGTTTTTACGTCTATAATCAATGATTTAAAAGATTGAAATCGCAAGGTTCATATGTATACAAATGGGATTTATGCGTTAGTTTGATCCATTGTAGTTAATCCAATCAGTTGAACTTGTTGTTACATCAATAATGAATGATCTATGTGATTGAAATGACAGGTTTGTATCAATAATAGGGGGACTTAATTGATTCATTTTATCACACACACTTAATTGAATATATGCTCAATTTTTTGTTACATCCATATTGAATGATTTGAGGAATTGAAATCACTAGTTTGTAAAAAACATGAATGAGATTCAAGTCATTCATTTGATCCCTTATAGTTAATCAAATGTGTTTCACTTGTTATTACATTTATAATGAATGATGTAAATGATTGAAATCAGAAGTTTATATGGATACAAATGAAATCAATGCATTTGTTTGATCCCTTGTATTTAATTCAATGAGTTGAACTTGTTGTCACATCTATAGTAAATGATCTAGGGGATCGAAATCACAAGTTCATATCAATTGGAGTAGGATTTAAGAGATTCATTTGATCTAACATAGTTAATTGAATGAACTTAACTTATTGTTACATCCATATTCAATGATCTAGTGAATTGAAATCACAAGTTTCTATGAAAATGAGCGAGATTGAAGTCATTCATTTGATACCTTGTAGTTTATCTAATGTGTTTCACTTATTATTTCATTTATAATGAATGATTTAAATGATTAAAATCACAAGTGCATATGGATACAAACAGGATCTATGCATTAGTTAGATCCCTTGTAGTTAAACCATTGAGTTGAACTTGTTGTAAGCTCTATAGTGAACAATTTGAGAGATTGAAATCACATGCTTGTATCTATACGAGTGGGATTTAAGTGATTCTTTCATTTGATCACACATATTTAATTGAATGCTTTTAACTTGTAGTTACATCCATATCGAATGATTTATTGGATTGACATGACAAGTTTGTATGAAAATGAATGAGATACATGTCATTCATTTGATCCCTTATAATTAATCTATTGTATTTCACTTGTTATTACATCTATAATAATGATTTTAATGATTGAAATTACAAGTTCATATCAATACGAGTGAGATTTAAGTGATTCATTTGATCATGCATATTCAAATGAATGTGGTTAACTTGTTGTTAGATCCATATTGAATGATTTAGTGGATTGAAATCACAAATATAAATGAGAATGAATGAAATTCAAGTGATTCATTTGCTCAATTATATTTAATCGAAAGTGTCTCACTTGTTATTACATCTATAATGAATGATTTAAAAGATTGAAATCACAAGTTCATATATATACAAATGAAAACTATGCATTAGTTTGATCACTTGAAATCACAGGTTTGTATCAATAAAAGGGGGATTTAACTGATTCACTTGATCACACAGACTTAATTGAATATGCTCACTTGTTGTTACATCGATATTGAATGATTTAGGGGATTGAAATCACAAGTTTGTATGAATATGAATGAGATTCAAGTCATTCATTTGATCCCTTATAGTTAATCTAATGTGTTTCACTTGTAATAACATCTATAATGAATAATTTAAATGATTGAAATCAGAAGTTTATATGGATACAAATGGGACCAATGCATTTGTTTGATCTCTTGTATTTAATTCAATGAGTTGAACTTGTTGTCACAGTTATAGTAAAGGGTCTGGGGGATTGAAATCACAAGTTCATATCAATTGGAGTAGGATTTAAGATATTCATTTGATCTCACATAGTTAATTGAATGTACTTAACTTATTGTTACATCCATATTGAATGATCTAATGAATTGAAATTACAAGTTTCTAAGAAAATGAGCGAGATTGAAGTTATTCATTTGATCTATTCTAGTTTATCTAATGTGTTTCACTTGTTATTGCATTTGTAATGAATGATTTAAATGATTGAAATCACAAGTTCATATGGATATAGATGAAATTTATGCATTAGTTAGATCTCTTGTAGTTAATCTAATGAGTTGAACTTGTTGTTACCTTTATAGTGAACAATTTGAGGGATTGAAATCACACGCTTGTATCTATACCAGTGGGATTTAAGTTATTCTTTCATTTTATCATGCATAATTGATTGAAAGTATTTAACATGACAAGTTTGTATGAAAATAAATAAGATTCATGTCATTCATTTGAACCCTTATAATTAATCTAATGTATTTCACTTGTTATTACATCTATAATAATGATTTTAATGATTGAAATCACAAGTTCATATCAATACGAGTGGGATTTAAGTGATTCATTTGATCATGTATATATAAATGAATGTGGTTAACTTGTTTTTAGATCCATATTGAATGATTTAGCATATTGAAATCGCAAGTGTAAATGAAAATGAATAAATTCAAGTTATATATTTTCCCAATTATATTTAATCTAAAGTTTCTAATTTGTTATTAAATCTATAATGAATGATTTAAAAGATTGAAATCACAAGGTTCATATGTACACAAATGGAATCTATGCATTAGTTTGATCCATCGTAGTTAATCCAATCAGTTGAACTTGTTGTTACATCAATAATGAATGATCTAAGGGATTGAAATCACAGGTTTATATAAATAAAAGAGGGATCTAATTGATTGACTTGATTACACACACTTAATTGAATATGCTCAATTTGTTTTTACATCCATATTGAATAATTTAGGAGATTGAAATCACAAGTTTGAAAAAAACATGAATGAGATTCAAGTCATTCATTTGATCCCTTATAGTTAATCTAATGTGTTTTACTTGTTATTACCTTTATAATGAATTATTTAAATGATTGAAATCACAAGTTTATATAGATACATATGGGATCAACGCATTTGTTTGATCCCTTGTATTTAATGCAATGAGTTGAACTTGTTCTTACCTCTATAGTGAACAATTTGAGGGATTGAAATCACACGCTTGTATCTATACGAGTGGGATTTAAGTGATTCTTTCATTTGATCACGCATATTTAATTGAATGTATTTAACTTGTTGTTACATCCATATCGATTGATTTAGTAGATTGACATGACAAGTTTATATGAAAATGAATGAGATTCAAGTAATTCATTTGATCCCTTATAATTAATCTAATGTATTTCATTTGTTATGACATTTATAATAATTATTTTAATGATTGAAATTACAAGTTCATATCAATACGAGTGGGATTTAAGTGATTCATTTGATCATGCATATTTAAATGAATGTGGTTAACTTGTTGATAGATCGATATTGAGTGATGTAGTGAATTGAAATCACAAGTCTAAATGATGAAAATGATATGAAATTCAAGTGATTCATTTGCTCAATTATATTTAATCTAAAGTGTCTCACTTGTTATTACATCCATCATGAATGATTAAAAACATTGAAATCACAAGTTCATACGTATACAAGTGGGATCTATGCGTTAGTTTGATCCCTTGTAGTTAATCCAATGAGTTGAACTTGTTGTTACATCTATAATGAATGATCTAAGGGATTGAAATCACATGTTTGTATCAATAAAAGGGGCTTTAATTGATTCACTTGATTACACACACTTAATTGAATATGCTCAATTTGTTGTTACATCCATATCGAATCATTTAGGGGATTGAAATCACAAATTTGCATGAACATGAATGAAATTCACAAATCACAAACGGGACCTATCCATTAGTTCGATCTCTTGTAGTTAATCCAATGAGTTGAACTTGTTGTTACCTCTATAGTGAACAATTTGAGGGATTGATATCACACGCATGTAACTATACGAGTGGAATTTAGATGATTCTTTCATTTGATCACACATATTTAATTGAATGTGTTTAACTTGTTGTTACATACATATTGAATGATTTAGATGATTGTATGAAAATGAATGAGATTCAAGTCATTCATTTGATCACTTATAATTAATCTAATGTATTTCACTAGTTATTACATCTATAATAATGATTTTAATGATCGAAATCACAAGTTCATATCAATACAAGTGGGATTTAAGTGTTTTATTTTATCATGCATATTTAAATGAATGTGGTATGCTTGTTGTTAGATCCATATTGAATGATTTAGTGGATTGAAATCACAAGTGTAAATGAAAATGAATGAAATTCAAGTGATTCATTTGCTCAATTATATTTAATCTAAAGTGTCTCACTTGTTATTACATCTATCAAGATTGATTTAAAAGATAGAAATCACAAGTTCATATGTATACAAGTGGGATCTTTGATCCCTTCTAGTTAATCCAATCAGTTGAACTTGTTGTTACATCTATAATGAATGATATAAGGGATTGAAATCACATGTTTGTATCAATAAAATGGGTATTTAATTGATTCACTTGATCACACACACATAATTGAATATGTTCAATTTATTCTTACATCTATATTGAATGATTTAGGGGATTGAAATCACAAGTTTGTATAAACATGAATGAGATTCAAGTCATTCATTTGATCCCTTATAGTTAATATAATGTGTTTCACTTGTTATTACATTTATAATGAATGATTTAATGATTGAAATCACAAGTTTATATGAATACAAATGGGCTCAATAAATGTGTTTGATCCCTTGTATTTAATTCAATGAGTTGAACTTGTTGTCACATCTATAGTAAAGGACCTAGGGGATTGAAATCACAAGTTCATATTAATTGGAGTAGGATTTAAGAGATTCATTTGATCTCATATAGTTCATTGAATGTACTTAACTTATTGTTACATCCATATTGAATGATCTAGTGAATTGAAATCATAAGTTTCCATGAAAATGAGCGAGATTGAAGTCAGTCATTTGATCCCTTGTAGTTTAACTTTTTGTTACATACATATCGAATGATTTAGTTGGTTGACATGACAAGTTTGTATGAAAAAGAATGAGATTCAAGTCATTCATTTGATCACTTATAATTAATCTAATGCATTTCACTGGTTATTACATCTATGATAATGATTTTAATGATTGAAATCATAAGTTCAGATCAGTACGAGTGGGATTTAAGTGATTTATTTGATCAAGCATACTTAAATGAATGTGGTTAACTTGTTGTTAGATCCATATTGAATGATTTAGTGGATTGAAATCACAAGTGTAAATGAAAATGAATGAAATTCAAGTGATTCATTTGTTCTATTATATTTTATCTAAAGTGACTCACTTGTTATTACTTCTATCATGAATGATTTAAAAAATTGAAATCACAAGCTCATATGTATACAAATGGGATCTATGCATTAGTTTGATCCATTGTAGTTAATCCAATCAATTGAACTTGTTGTTACATCTATAATGAATGATCTAAGGGTTTGAAATCACAGGTTTGTATCAATAAAAGTGAGATTTAATTGATTCACTTGATCACACACACTTAATTGAATATGCTCAATTTGTTGTTACATCCATGTTGAATGATTTAAGGGATTGAAAATCACTAGTTTGTAAGAACATGAATGAGATTCAAGTCATTCATTTAATCTCTTATAGTTAACCTAATGTATTTCACTTGTTATAACATTTATAATGAATGATTGAAATCACAAGTTTATATGGATACAAATGGGATCAATGCAATTATTTGATCACTTGTATTTAATTCGATGAGTTGAACTTGTTGTCACATTTATAGTAAAGGGTCTAGAGGATTGAAATTACAAGTTCATATCAATTGGAGTAGGATTTAAGAGATTCATTCGATCTCACATAGTTAATTGAATGTATTGAACATATTGTTACATCCTTATTAAATGATCTAGTGAATTGAAATCACAAGATTTTATGTAAATATGCGAGATTGAAGTCATTCATTTGATCTCTTGTAGTTTATCTAATGTGTTTCACTTGTTGTTATATTTGTAATGAATGATTTAAATTATTGAAATCACAAGTTTATATGGATATAAATGGAATCTATGCATTAGTTACATCTCTTGTAGTTAATTCAATGAGTTGAACTTGTTGTTACCTCTATAGTGAACAATTTGAGGGATTGAAATCACACGCTTGTATCTATACGGCTGGAATTTAAGTGATTCTTTCTTTTGATAACGCATATTTAATTGAATGTGTTTAACTTGTTGTTACATCCATATTGAATGATTTAGTGGATTGACATGACAAGTTTGTCTGAAAATGAATGAGCTTCAAGTAATTAATTTGATCCCTTATAATTAATCTAATGTATTCCATCTGTTATTACATCTATAATAATGATTTTAATTATTAAAATCACAAGTTTATATCAATACGAGTGGGATTTAAGTGATTCATTGGATCACGCATATTTAAATGAATGTGGTTAACTTGTTGTTAGATCTATATTGAATGATTTAGTGAATTGAAACACAAGTGTAGATTATGAAAATAATATGAAATTCGAGTGATTCAATTGCTCAATTATATTTAATCTAAAGTGTCCCACTTGTTATTACATCCTTCATGAAAGATTTAGAACCTTGAAATCACAAGTTTATATGTATACAAGTGGTATCTATGCATTAGTGGTATCTATGCATTAGCTTGATCCTTTGTAGTTAATCCAATCAGTTGAACTTGTTGTTACATCTATAATGAATGACCTAAAGCATTGAAATCGCTGGTTTGTATCAATAAAATGAGGATTTAATTGATTCACTTGATCACACACACTTAATTGAATATGTTCAACTTGTTGTTACATCCACATTGAATGATTTGAGAGATTGAAATCACGTGTTTGTAAGAGCATGAATGATATTCAAGTCATTCAATTGATCCCCAATAGTTAATCTAATGTGTTTCACTTGTTATTACATTTATAGTGAATGATTTAATTGATTAAAATCACAAGTTTATATAGATACAAATAGGATCCATGCATTTGTTTGGTCTCTTATATTTAATTCAATGAGTTGAACTTGTTGTCACATGTATAGTAAAGAATTTAGGGGATTGAAATCAGAAGTTCATACCAGTTGGAGAAGGAATTAAGAGATTCATTTGATCTTAAATAGTTAATTGAATGTACTTAACTTGTTGTTACATCTATATTGAATGATCTAGTTAATGGAAATCACAAGCTTCTATGAAAATGAGCGAGATTGAAGTCATTCATTTGATCCCTTGTAGTTTATCTAATGTGTTTCACTTGTTATTACATTTGTAATGAATGATTTAAATGATTGAAAGAACAAGCTCATATGGTTACAAACGGTATCTATGCATTAGTTAGATCTCCTGTAGTTAATCCAATGAGTTGAACTTGTTGTTACCTCTATAGTGTACAATTTGAGGGATTGAAATCACACACTTGTTTCTATACGAGTGGAATTTAAGTGATTCTTTCATTTGATTACACATATTTAATTGAATGTGTTTATCTTGTTGTTAATTCAATATCGAATGATTTAGTGGATTGACATCACAAGTTTGTTTGAAAATGAATGAGATTCAAGTCATTAATTTGATCCATTATAATTAATCTAATGTATTTCACTTGTCATTACATCTATAATAATGATTTTAATTATTGAAATCACAAGTTCTTATCAATACGTGTGGGATTTAAGTGATTCATTTGATCATGCATATTTATACGAATGTGGTTAACTTGTTGTAAGATCCATATTGAATGATTTAGTAGATTGAAATCACAAGTATAAAAGAAAATGAATGAAATTCAAGTGATTCATTTGCTCAATTATATTAAATCTAAAGTGTCTCACTTGTTATTACATCTATAATGAATTATTGAAAAGATTGAAATCATAAGTTCATATGTATACAAATGGGATCTATGAGTTAGTTTGATTTTTTGTAGTTAATCCAATCAGTTGAACTTGTTGTTACATCTATAATGAATGATATAAGGGAATTAAATAATAGGTTTGTATAAATAAAAGGGGGATCTAACTGATTCACTTGATCATGCACACTTAATTGAATATGCTGAATTTGTTGTTACGTTAATATTGAAGGATTTAGGGGATCGAATTCACAAGTTTGTATGAACATGAATGAGATTCAAGTCATTCATTTGATCCCTTGTAGTTAATATAATGTGTTTCACTTGTTATTACATTTATAATGAATGATTAAAATCACAAGTTTATATGGATACAAATGGGATCAATGCATTTGTTTGATCCCTTGTATTTAGTTCAATGACTTGAACTTGTTGTCACATCTATAGTAAATGATCTAGGAAATTGAAATCACAAGTTCATATCAATTGGAGTAAGATTTAAGAGATTCATTTGATCTCACATAGTTAATTGAATGTACTTAACTTATTGTTAATCCATACTGAATGATCTAGTGAATTGAAATCAAGTTTCCAAGAAAATGAACGAGATTGAAATAATTTATTTGATCTCTTGTAGTTTATCTAATGTGTTTCACTTGTTATATTTCTAATGAATGATTTAAATGATTGAAATCATAAGTTCATATGGATACAAACGGGATCTATCCATTACTTAGATCTCTTGTAGTTAATCCAATGAGTTAAAGTTGTAGTTACCTCTATAGTGAACAATTTGAGGAATTGAAATCACACGCTTGTATCTATACGAGTGGGATTTAAGTGATTCTTTCGCATATTTAATTGAATGTGTTTAACTTGTTGTTACATCCATATCGAATGATTTAGTGAATTGACATGACAAGTTTGTATGAAAATGAATGAGATTCAAGTCATTCATTTGATCCCTTATAATTAATCTAATGTATTTCACTTGTTATTACATCTATAATCATGATTTTAATGATTGAAATCACAAGTTCGTATCAATACGATTGGGTTTAAGTGATTCTTTTGATCATGCTTATTTAAATGAATGTGGTTAACTTGTTGTTAGATCCATACTGATTTATTTAGCGGATTGAAATCACAAGTGTAAATGAAAATGAATGAAATTCATGTGATTCATTTGCTCACTTATATTTAATAGAAAGTGTATCACTTGTTATTACATCTATAAAGAATTATCTAAAAGATTGAAATCACATGTTCATATGTATACAAATGGAACCTATTCATTAGTTTGATCCCTTGTAGTTTATCTGATTAGTTGAACTTATTGTTACATCTACAATGAATGATCTAAGGGATAGAAATCACAGGTTTGTATCAATAAAAGGGGGATTTAATTGATTCAATTGATCACACACTCTTATATGAATGTGCTCAATTTGTTGTTACATACATATTGAATGATTTAGTGGGCTGAAATCACAAGTTTAATATACAAGTTTGTATTAAAATGAATGAGATTCAAGTCATTCATTTGGTTCCTTATAGTTATTATAATGGGTTTCACTTGTTATTACATTTATAATGATTGATTTAAAAGATTAATATCACAAGTTTATATGGATACAAATGAGACCAATGCATTTGTTTGATCCCTTATAATTATTACTATGAGTTGAACTTCTTGTCACATCTATAATCAACGATCTAGGGGATTGAAATCACAAGTTCATATCAATTATAGTAGGATTTAAGAGATTCATTTGATCTTACATAGTTAATTGAATGTACTTAACTTATTGTTACATCCATATTGAATGATCTAGTGAACTTAAATCACAAGTTTCTATGAAAATGAGTGAGATTGAAGTCATTCATTTGATCCCTTGTAGTTAATATAATGTGTTTCACTTGTTATTACATTTATAATGAAAGATTTAAATGATTGAAATCACAAGTTAATATGGATACAAACAGGATCTATGCATTCATTTGATCAATTATAATTAATCCAATGTATTTCCCTTGTTATTACATCTATAATAATGATTTTAATGATTGAACTCACAGGTTCATATCAATACGAGTGAGATTTAAGTGATTCATTTGATCATGCATATTTAAACGAATGTGGTTAACTTGTTGTTACATCCATATTGAATGATTTAGTGGATTAAAATCACAAGTATAAATGAAAATATATGAAATTCTAGTGATTCATTTGCTCAATTATATTTAATCTAAAGTGTCTCGCTTGTTATTACATCTATAATGAAAGATTTAAAAAATTGAAATCACATGTTCATATGTATACAAATGGGATCTATGTGTTAGTTTCATCCCTTGTAGTTAATTCAATCAATTCAACTTGTTGTTACAACTATAATAAATGATCAAAGGGATTGAAATCACAGGTTTGTATCAATAAAAGGGGGATTTAATTGATTCACTTGATCACACACACTAAATTGAATATGCTCAATTTGTTGTTACATCCATATTGAATGATTTAGGGGATTGAAATCACAAGTTTATATGAACATCAATGAGATTCAAGTCATTCATTTGAATTTTTATAATTAACCTAATGTGTTTCACTTGTTATAACATTATAATGAATGATTTGAATGATTAAAATCACAACTTTATATGGATACAAATAGAATCAATGCATTTGTTTGATTCCTTGTATTTAATTCAAAGAGTTGAACTTGTTGTCACATCTATAGTAAAGGATCTAGGGGATTGAAATCAAATGTTCATATCAATTGGAGTAGGATTTAAGAGATTCATTTGATCTCACATAGTTAATTGAAATGTACTTAACTTATTTTTACATTCATATTGAATGATCTAGTAAATTGAAATCACAAGTTTCTATGAAAATGAACGAAATTGAAGTCATTCATTTGATCTCTTGTAGTTTATCTATTGTGTTTCACTTGTTATTACATTTGTAATGAATGATTTAAATGATTGAAATCACAATTTCATATGGATACGAACAGGATCTATCTATTAGTTAGATCTTTTGTAGTTAATCCAATGAGTTGAACTTGTTCTTACCTTTATATTGAATAATTTGAGGGATTGAAATCACACGCTTGTGTCTATACAAGTGGGATTTAAGTGATTCTTTCATTTGATCACGCATAGTTAATATAATGTATTTCACTTATTAAAATGTGTATAATGAATTATTCAAATGATTGAAATCACAAGTTTATATGGATACAAATGGGATCAATGCATTTGTTTGATCCCTTGTATTTAACACAATGAGTTTAACTTCTTGCTACATCTGTAGCGAATGATTTAAGGGATTGAAATCACAAGTTCCTATCAATGCGAGTGGGATTTAACTATTCTTTTGATCACACATATTTAAATGAATGTGCTTAACTTGTTGCTACATCCATATTGAATGATTTAATGTATTGAAATCACAAGTATAAATGAAAATGAATGAAATTCAAGTGATTTATTTGCTCACTTGTATTTAATATAATGTGTCTCACTTGTTATTACATCTATAATGAATTATTTAAATGATTGAAATCACAAGTTCATATGTATACAAATGGGATCTATGCATTAGTTTGATCCCTTGTGGTTAATCCAATCAGTTGAAGTTAATGTTACATCGTTAATAAATGATCTAAGAGATTGAAATCACAGGTTTGTATCAATAAAAGTGAGATTTAATTGATTCACTTGATCACACACACTTGATTGAATTTGCTCAAATTGTTGTTACATCCATATTGAATGATTTAGTGGATTGAAATCACAACTTTGTTTGAAAATGATTGAGATTCAAGTCATTCATTTGATCCCTTATATTTAATCTAATTTGTTTCACTTATTATTATATTTATAATAAATGATTTAAATGATTAAAATCACAAGTTTATATAGATACAAATGGGATCAATGCATTTGTTTGATCCCTTGTATTTAATACAATGAGTTGAACTTGTGATCACATCTACAGTGAACGATGTAGGAATTGAAATCACAAGTTCATATCAACTGGAGTTGGATTTAAGAGATTCATTTGATCTCACATGATTAATTGAACATACTTAACTTATTGTCACATCCATATTAAATGATCTAGTGAATTGAAATCACAAGTTTCTATGAAAATGAGCGAGATTGAAGTCTTTGATCCCTTGTAGTTAATCTAATGTGTTTTGCTTGTAATTGCATTTGTAATGAATGATTTAAATGATTGAAATCACAAGTTCATATGGATACAAACAGGATCTATGCATTAGTTAGATCCCTTGTAGTTAATCCAATGAGTTGAACTTGTTGTTACATCTATAGTGAACAACTTAAGGGATTGAAATCACACGCTTGTATCTATACGAGTGGGATTTAAGTGATTCTTTCATTTGGTCTTGCATATTTAATTGAATGTGGTTAAATTGTTGTTGCATCCATATTGAATGATTTAGTGGATTGACATCGCATGTTTGTATTTAAATGTATGAGATTGAAGTCATTCATATGATCTCTTATAGTTAATCTAATGTGTTTCAATTGTTATAATGTCTATGATGAATTATTTAAATAATTGAAATCACAAGTTTATATGAATACAAGTGGTATCAATGCATTTATTTGATTCCTTGCATTTAATCCAATGATTTTAACTTCTTGCTACATCTATAGTGAACGATTTAAGAGATTGAAATCACAAGTTCATATCAATACGAGTGAAATTTAAATGATTCTTTTGGTCACACACATTTAATTGAATGTGTTTAACTTGTTGTTACATCCATATTGAATGATTTAGTGGATTGAAATCACAAGTTTAAATGAAAATGAATGAAATTCAAGTGATCCATTTGCTCACTTATATTTAATCTAATGTGTCTCACTTGTAATTACTTCTATAATGAATGATTTAAATGATTGAAATTTCAAGTACATATATATACAAATGAGATCTATGCATTAGTTTGATCCATTGTAGTTAATCCAATCAGTTGAACTTGTTGTTACATATGTAATGAATGATCTAACGGATTGAAATCACTGGTTTGTGTCAATAAAGGTGGGATTTAATTGATTCATTTGATCACATACACTTTAAATTGATTGTGCTAAATTTGTTGTTACATCCATATTTAATGATTTAGTGGATTGAAATCACAAGTTTGTGTGAAAATGAGTGAGATTCAAATCATTTATTTTTTTCCTTATAGTTAATCTAATGTGTTTCACTTGTTATTACATTGTTAATGAATGATTTAAATGATTGAAATCACATGTTTATATGGATGCAAATGGGAGCAATGCATTTGTTGGATCCATTGTATTTAATACAATGAGTTGAACTTGTTGTCACATCTATAGTGAACGATCTAAGGGATTACAATCACAAGTTCATATCATTTGGAGTAAGATTTAAGAGATTCATTTGATCTCACATAGTTAATTGAATGTACTTAACTTATTGTTACTTTCATATTGAATGATTTAGTGAATTGAAATCACAAGTTTTTATGGAAATGAGCGAGATTGTAGTCATTCATTTTATCCCTTTTAGTTAACCTAATGTGTTTCACTTGTTATTACATTTCTATTGAATGATTTGAATGATTTAAGTTATTGAAATCACAAGTTCATTTGAATACAAACGGGATCTGTGCATTAATTTGATCCTTTGTAGATAATCCAATGAGTTGAACTTGTTGTTACATCTATAGTGAACAATTTAAGGGATTGAAATCACACTCTTGTATTTATACGAGTGGGATTTAAGTGATTCTTTCATTTGATCATGTAAATTTAATTGAATGTGTTTAACTTTTTTGTTACATCCATATCAAATGATTAGTGGATTGACATTACAAGTTTATATGAAAATGAATGTGATTCAAGTCATTCATATGATCTGTTATAGTTAATATATAGTGTTTCAGTATTCTCCCTCCTCGAATGACAGGGAATCATTCGATGCCCCTTCTTTAGTTTTTTTTTTTTTTTTTTTGGTAAGTGGAGCGTCCTATCTACAAAGATCAGACTGCAGATCAAACATTCCACAACAAGTGTACCTCTTAACGCAAAAAACTGATATATATATATATATATATATATATATATATATATATATATATATATATATATATATATATATATATATATATATATTAAAGAGTTGTCACAATAAATAGTTATTAAAACAAGCTTTCCGTGTATGTATCGTTGCACATCAATGACATCTTCGTTTAATATGTATGTGCCTTTAGTCATGCATGCTTACAGGAACATGGATGTGCATATAGATAATTTAATTAGAAATATTAAACTAAAGTGGTACCGATGAGTGATGATGCGCAAAGCCTTCTTTTCCTAAATGAGCATGCCGAAAAGCATGCTCAGACCACACTTTTTTTCTTTCTTTCTTTGTTCTTTTCTAAATATTTACTTCATCCATTACATTAAGTCAACAACGTGTTTAACCTGTCATAGTTTCGTAATGGCTGGAAGATGGGGTAACGAACAGGCAGAATATATACATATATATATATATATAGGCGGAAGAATTTCTCTGCTCAAATACAGATGGAGAAATCTACAAATATTCCCTCTCCTTCTCTCTCTATCTCTCTGCTCTCTAAGAGTATGCAATCTAAAAATGTGTTTGACTTTCCAGGTACTTGAAGTTTTTTTTATCAATTCAACCCTAAGAATTGAAAGATTTGAAACTTTTTTGAATTTAAGGCTCAAGAAATTCTTGTTTATGTATCTTACATATATATATATATATATATATATATATATATATATATATATATATATATATATATATATATATATATATATATATATATATATATATACATAGGCGGAAGAATTTCTCTACCCAAATACAGATGGAAAAATCTACAAATATTCCCTCTCCTTCTCTCTCTATCTCTTTGCTCTCTAAGAGTATGCAATCTAAAAATGTGTCTTGACTTTCCAGGTACTTGAAGTTTTTTTATCAATTCAACCCTAAGAATTGAAAGATTTGAAACTTTTTGAATTTAAGGCTCAAGAAATTCTTGTTTATATATCTTTTTTATCTTATTAATATTTTAGTGATTTTAAATACATTTGTTACAAATCTATTCTACTAAATGTACTTCAGCAATTAAGAAGAAAAGCCAGATTCATATATATATATATATATATATATATATATATATATATATATATATATATATATATATATATATATATATATATATATATATATGCTGGTTTCTCTCAAAGGCCACAACAAATTACTTACATATTGCTGTGATAGCTATTTGCTTATTTACATTGATGCTCCTTAGTCGTTGATTTTTCAAAGGGATGGGTTTTATTCGTACTAGTTTTTCCTCATTCTCTCACAGTTTACCTTACAAATGTGCTTTTCAATTACAACATTAGGAGGCCTAAAAAAAGTGACCTTTTTTCTTAAATAAGATATTATAAGATTTTCAAAATTAGTATTCATCTTACTTACCTCAAAAACGTGATTCTATTGTTGATGATATGTCTTAAGCAAGCAAATTACATATGCATGGTTATTTAAAAATACTAAAACTAATGTGAATCATTAAACCAGTTGTAGTATATATCGATAACCATCAACTTAAGAAACCCGCAAACGTAAGCCCAAACGAGCAAGTAAACTTTTTGGTCAAAAGCCTTGCGGCTTGCGCTGTGACGTCGAGTGAAAGATGTTTTTTAAAAAGTCGCTCACGTAGGAAGACCGCCAAAGGTGAAGACCTTGGCTTTCAATTTCTCCATTATCAGTTTGCCTGACGTCGTTTTCTCTTAGCAACGGAACAGTTTGCTTGCAGAATCAGAATTATTGGTCGATGTGCGTTTGTTCCTTTGTGCGTGACCAAACGAGTGAACACAAGCCATCCTCAATCGCTTGCACACTGAGGAGAACCAGCGAGAAAAGACAAGAAGAAAATGCCCCTGCCCCCTCGATGCTTTATACTTCATACCGAGCTGATATTTTCCGATCGCCGGATCCGACAAACAAGCGCGCAGCTTGGCCGTTCTCGGCAGCATAGAAGCAAACAACTTCGAGTTTTATGTGGTCTTTCGGTTGCCTTTCTTGTGGTGGAAGAGTGTCCCAAGAAGATACAGGTTAAGCTAGTAAACAATACAGGTTAACCAAATAAGCCAAGGTTGAGCTGGTGCGTTGTCAATTGAAAACATTGTTTGAATTAAACTAACAACAATTCGACCATGCCTGTTGAGTAATTCTGAAGCTTACTTTTTGTAGTACAAACTCTACACACTTCTTTTCAGTGGCTGCTTCTCCCGTGACATCATTCGCCTGCTGGGATCTAGCGTTAAGATGGCTACAATATGAGGTAGGATGGGTTTTGATACAGAACAGTGGCTTCTCTTCTAGTGTATCCCCTCTGCCTTTTCCTGCCTCCAAGGTCGAGGTAACTTCGACACATGGATGGACCCATATGGACCCATGGTACAGCTATCAAATGGAATCAAGGTAACTTCGACATGGTACACTGTCAAATAGAATTTACATTGTCACCGTTTGCAGTTCTAAGTAAATGGAATGTCACATTTATCATCGTTTGCAGTTTTGGTTTCCATACCATCAAATTACAGTCTGAATTCCAGCATCTATACGTTTTCTTGAATTACAGTTTGAATTCCAGCATCTATGCGTTTTCTTGTGAATTTGGTCTTGAGTGCATCAAATAATAATCTGAATTCCAGCATCTATGCGTTTTCTTGATGTGAATTTGGTCTTGAGGGCATCAAATAAGTCTGCATTCCAGCATCTATGCGTTTTCTTGAATTACAGTCCGAATTCCAGCATCAATGCGTTTTCTTGATGTGAATTTGGTCTTGAGGGCATCAAATAATATTCTGCATTCCAGCACCTATGCGTTTTCTTGAAGTGAATTTGGTCTTGAGTGCATCAAATAATAGTCTGAATTCCAGCGTCTAAGTGTTTAGTTGAACTGAATTTGCTCCATTAACCCGACCAACAATGTTAAAATAATGTCACAATCGTGGGTTATAACAATGTTACAAAAATCAGCTTGACTCAAGCCGCTTCGAAACTCATTGCCAAATGGGCAGTTCAACTGATAAACATTCTGGCCGATTCCATTCAAATTCTAGTGTCAATTAAGTTCTTGAGACTAGTTTTGATGCTCACAGAGCCTTATTCTGATGGACTTCCTAACAGCCGTGCTCTTATCATTTGGAGCTCTGTAGGGAGCAGCAGAAACAGAGTTAAAGAAGAAAGCAAAAGAAAAGGATTGGAGTTGCAGAACCAAAGCGATAACTTGTGGCATCAGCATATATGTATATACATCAAGTTCTAACCCTTACTAGTAGGAAGAAAATAACATCATCGTCTACTGAATTCTGAACCTCTCCATGGAAAAGAAAAGGAAAATTGAGAAAATTCACATTAAAAAGAAGGGAAAAGGCCTTCTTCAGATCTCCACGAAACAGCCGGACTGAACGAAACCGGAAAACTCAGCCGGCATCTCCACCTGTTTCCAGGCTCCCCCTTGCTTCCCCACGTCCACCAAGTAGCAGACGGCCGGCGCCCCCTCGTACGCCGACCCTGTCACCAACGCCCCGCTTACTCCCATGCCCACCACGCACCTCCCCATTTTCACCGCTCCGTTGCCCCCCTCGGCGTCGACACACACCACTTTCGCGTTGCCACCATCCCCGCCGGCGACTCCCAGGCACGAGGATCTCGGGCATGACCCGCCGGCCCACGCGCCGTCAACGCACCTCCACCTTCGGGTCTCCGTGTCGAAGGCCTCGGCACTCTCCCTGAACCTGCCCTGTCCTTCGGTGCCGTAGCCGCTCACCACCCAGAACTCCTTCCCCACCATCAACCCCTCGCACTCGTCCCTCTCCTCCTCCATCGCTACCCCGAGATCTTCCCACTCGTCCCTCCCGACGTCGTACACAGCCCCCGTTCTCAATGCGTTCTTGCTCTCGTCGTGGCCCCCCGCCACGAACACTAACCCCCCCCTGCCCCCTCTTCCGCCGCTAGTCGTGCTCTCGGCCGCCGCTGCCGCGAAGAAGGAACGAGCGGGGCCAGGCATGTCCTTCCCCTTCGTCCACCGCCTAGTCTTGAAGTCATAGATGTAAACGCGGCGGGTGGCCTCCCAGGTGACGCAGTCCCAACCGCCTAGGATCACGAGCTTGCCGGCCACGGACACGCACTGGCAGAAGAGAGGGAGGCCGCCCTGGTGGTCGTCCGGGTGCGGCAGCCTCTCCCAACTCCCTCTCCGCGGGTCGAACAGAGTGATGCCGTAAACCGGCGGACCCCTGCCGCCGCCAGCGCTCTTCCGGTTCGCCCCCGCCTCCTCTGCCGGGGCTCCCACCGCCGGCACCGCGCGCTGCTGAACCAAGCACGCTAGGGCGTCAGCGGTGCCCTTCAGCTTCCTCTCCCCATAGAAATCGGGGCTGTCAACAAGCTCCCTCCACCGCCTGCTCACCGCTCCCATGTCCGCCAGGCAGGCATGAGGAACCCGAATCAGGCACTCCAGCGCAACGTCGTCCGGCAAATCAGGAATGATCGGCCGATGCTCTCCCATCCTATTCCAAAAGAAAAGAGCAAATCTCAACCCCTTGCCCTGTCGATTCCTCAACTCCTCAAAGCTCCGTAACTGCTCGAACTTGTTTAAAATATTCACGCTTTTGGTAGACCTGAGAAAAATGGTGAACTCAGCGACGTCATTTATAGACGGAGGAGCAGGAGGGGACAACTTGATACGCTTTTCCTTAAAGGCACCAGAGAAAAAAAAAAAAAAAAAAAAAAAAGTGAGTGAAGTTGTCTTGCCCTTATCCGTCTCTCTCTCCTTCTCTCTTCCCCGGTTTACATCAAAGCCAGGATTGAGAGGATAAGCGCGCGGGACACAGAAGCAAACAGCCAACCGTTTCATATTCCCTTCCCAGTGATTCCTCCACCAGCCATCGATTCACTGAAGCCACTGGTTTCTCCTCCTTCGGGGGACCCATCGGACGTGGATGTCACCCTTCTCGCCGTTTCTGTCTCCCCTTGTTACCCTCGCACAGGAAACAGGGCACGTGGTTTGGGGCGTCTCATCGTCGTCATCCGCCTTATCTTCTCCACCTGTCGTGATTATTTCGGGCCTGCAACATTCTAGAAGGCCTCATTCATTGATGACCTTCTAGAAGCATGTCGCTATTGCGCTGGCTCCACATTCTCTCATTATCTCTCTTCAGCCGATAATGATGGAGTCGTCATTTTGGCAAATCAACTAAAAGGGGAAGAAGTCCTTCTAGAAGACCGCATCCGCTGCTTTCTCCTTTTTTATTTTTAAAGGAACAAGTATGGGGTTCTGCAACTTTTTACGGTGTTTGATGATTTCATCCTTGTTACCGACTGTTGCAGACGGTTTTATAATATGGGGAGATTGCCTTTTGGAATGAGCGGGACCCTCCATTCATGTAGTGGCGGTGGCGGTGGCGGTGGTGGTGGCATTTTCCCCGCTTTCAGATGCCTGTCTGTGAACTCGACCTCCCTTCCTTTGCGTGGTTACAGCTATCGTTCTTTGGTCCTGGATTCAAACCTTTTCATGTCTGATCGACTTGGTGTATTTAAATCAGCAGTTGGCAACAGGGGGTTAGGCCATAGTTTGGGTGAGCGTAGAAAAAAAAAAGTTGTATTAAAAAGTCAATTTTTTTTAGTTTGGCCCGCACCTGTCATAACCCGATCTATTGCTCCTTTTGATCCGGCCTACGAACCGTTTGGCCCGCCCGTAAAAAATATCTTTGCTTCAGAATTCATGTGTGGGAGGAGAGGAGAATAGTTAAGAAATTGAAAGTCGGACGGCTTGAGATTTCTTTTTCCCGTGTTAAAGGAATTTCTTAATCAGCTCCACGGACTCAAGGTTTTGATTCAATCAGCTTTGTGCGGGCTAGCCTATCTGGGAGCCCGTAAATGTCCTTGTCTTTGTAAGGATTTTCAAGGTTACTTTTAGGGAGGAGTTGAAATCCTCCGCTCGTCCAGATGATCAAAACTGTAGCACAATGGCCCAGCATAGATGCAGCCCCATTCTTGGGTGCTAGACAGCCGGAGAAATGTTTTTATGTATACAAAATTGTATTTCTTTTTTTTAATAAGAATTAGGCAAGGTTGCAATAACTAAAGATATGTTTGCATGCACAAGCCCACACAATTACCGGTGTTAAAAAAAAAAATCTTTTTTTTTAAAAAAAAAAAGCAGAAAAATAGGAAGCTAATGCTACTCAAAACCTAATCAAATTAAGTCGAGAGGTGTGTTTGAAACTTTGAGAGTCAATCTAACTTCAAAGTTTTAGGACGGTCAAGGGCATTGATGAATAAGAACTTTTTTGTGGCAACAGTTATGTACTTTCTTTTATGTGCTTCTTTTAGGCAAACAACACACAATTGAAAGTGGGAAAAAAAAAAGGTTGTTTTAAAATTGAAGGAGCGAGAACGTCTTAATGGTTTTCACTTCTACAGACGACCTGAAGATGATGAAAAAACTGTTCAAATGGTGTGTAATATTAGGAACAATGCTCTATCACACTCTCTTAATGCACCAAGAAAATAAAAATCAGAACAATAGTAAAACAAAGATATCTGAATCCAAATCTGAAATCTGATTTCACACTCTGAATCCGATCTAGATCTGATTTTCACATTCACATCTCAATTTGAATCCGAAGTTTGAACCAAATTTGATGGATTTTCAAAATGTAAGAGTATTAGTTGTATGATATTTATTTGAAAATAAATCTAACCTAAATCCGCATCTAAATCCAATTGGAAATTGATGTATATCTCAATTCAAATCCGAATCCAATTGAATGTCATTTCTTAAATATGAATCCGCTCTATTTCTTAATCGGATATTTTGACTTTTTCAGAACAGTTCGATCGGACATCTGACCCAAATCGGACGCATTGATATCCCTCCGCAGGAATAGTGATTTTACATGGATTTTTGGAAAAATAATAAAAAGTAAACTAGGAAGCTATATGTTGAGATCAGACGAAATGGAAAAACTAATTATCTATGATAATAGATCCACACACTTGATGTGACAAAGGAGGGTCGAGCGTTAAATCTATGGGTCTTGAGTATTGAAGATCTAACACCAATTAGATTACATTTAGGGTTGTGAATTGGCTCGATGGTTTCAACTCTATACCCAAAATCCCACTCATTTGCAATCTTACAATCAAGTTGGACAGTTCAAACTCCCAAGCATATATATTGTGCTCTTATTCCTTCCTTGTGGAAGAAAAATCACTTCTAAATGCTTCTTAGATTCTCTCTTCTAAACGTCCAAAAAAACGTCTTTCTGATTTAGCCGTCCATGTATCACGCCTCAAGTGCAGCTTTTGTCGTGCCGAAAGGGATCCAAATGGCAGAGCTTTTGATTTTGTCCTCCAATTAGAGGAATCCTATGACGGTAAAACTGTGTTCAATAATGCCAATGAGTCCAGAAAATATCTTCTTCAACCAATAACTGCAGCGTTATAAGGCTAAGGAAGCAAGGAAAAAGTTTGGGGCAATGGCGTTGCAGGAGGGCATGATAGACATGCACCTTTCAATTGTGTAACTCCTTTGACATGATAAATATGTACTTCTATAGGAAAGCGACACGTCAATGAAGTTATCAATGCAATGACCTGAATATGAATTTGATGAGAGGCGGAGTCAGGATTTTTTTTAGGGTTGGGTCAAGATGATTCGCCATTCGAACTAGGGTCGGGCCAAGAGGAGCGACAAGAACCGACGGGTCGAGCCAAACTAAAAAATTTTGATTTTTTTAATATAAAAATTGTTTTTTTTCTACGCTCACCCGGGCGGCCCCCCCTTCCCTCCGCCCCTGAATTTGATTACGCGAACGCAAGCATGTTCAGAGTGCAGTTTTTTCCTGTTAGGGAAAAGAACCGGAGATTTTTAAATTGTAAGATGATCCTTGGCAACGGGCCAGGTACCGCAGGTCCAACCTGGCTTGGCTCCCGACTGAATCTCAATGTATAATCTAAATCTGATATTCGAATTTAAGTTTTATTTTCGCATCCAAATCTGAATCCGACACTTGTATACACAACCCAATTCAAACCACATAATGATACGTAAAGAAGCAAATTTCAAAATATATGGGTACTGAATATGGGATATTTATTTGAAATTTAATCTGAATATGAACCTGAATCAAATTGGGTATTTATTTAAAGCCGATTCAGAATCTAAATCTGATGGGACATCCTTTCTTAAATCTAAATTTGATCCAATTTCTCAATGGGATGTTGATGTTTTCAATCTAATCCGTTGACACAACAAGAAGGGGCTGATCCATAAGAGCTTGTACGAACCGACATTTACGGCACTGTTTGCAACCCCGCAACCAGCCTCCAGATTTGGATCACATTCGCGTTGGTAAATATATGTGCTCAAAGCAACTGAAACCATAAAAAATTTCGTAACCACTGAGAAATAAAAACTTGTAGATAGTTCTTTAAAGCAATTGGCAGAAAGCAGAATGGGAAGCCAGAAAGCAGAATGGGAAGCCAGAAAGCAGATGGATTGTGGGACATCATTCCCGTGGTGGAGGACAACAAAGAGGACGAAGACAGCTCGGGGGACAATAAGTTTTAAATGTGGTGCTCCACCACAAGCAGAAACAAGGGATGCACTTTCTCCCTGTGAACAGAAGCAAGAAAACAAAAGAGAAAAAGCTCACAGTTTTGTATGAACCCGCCTTGGAATCGAGATGCAGTTTCCATTATAAAAAAATCTTATTATTGTACTCTTAATTCTTTGCTTGCAGGTTCTTCCTTCATCAAGTATCATTATCCCGCGACACAAAATGACCAAACTGCTCTTTGACCTTCTGCTAAATTAAGCAGCACACGTTTCTGAAATAAGCAGCCATGAACGAAAAAAAAAAACAGAACAGGAAGAAATGGATCGAGATGATGCTGGATGAATTAAAAAGAGCTTATTGTATACACGCAAAAAGGGCACATGGTTTTACGAGATCAGACGGGAAAAAACATGCAAGGAAAATTTCAAAATCTGAATTAGCTTTCTCTTTGGTCACACTCGAGGGGTTGTTTTCATTCATTTAGTTTATGTTTTGTGAGCTACCCAAGGAGACACCTGTCTTGTAGTTTTAGTTTTTCCCTCGTTGGTGTGAATATCAATGGCAGACGCCCACAAGGATTCCACAAAAAAAAAAAAAAATCACAGTATCAGACTGTGGACTTCCTCACCATCCAGCGTTTTTGAGAGAATCCAAGCAGAGTTAAGTCAGAAACTGTCCTCCCGAACACGGCAATTACAAGAAAACTGCGTGAGATCTACGAGGATTCCACCGAAAGGGCAAAAGAAAATCACAATATCAGACTGTGGGGCTTCGTCACCGACCAGTGTTTTTGCCAGAATCATGGTTCTCAAGCGATCAGAAAGTCCTCCACCAACGGAAATTACAGGAAACTGCGTGTTATTTTTTAGGGTTCCACAAAAAATATCACAGTATTAGACTGTAGACTTCCTCAGATCTAGTGTTTGCGAGAATCGTGGTTCCCAAGCGAGAAATTAAGCCAGAAACAGTACTCCCCAACACTGCAAATATTTTAGAACTGCGTGTGATCTATTCAGTATTCACACCTTCTGGATTCCACAAGTAAATGATCACAGTATTAGACTGATTTTAGAACTGCGTGTGATCTATTCAGTATTCACACCTTCTGGATTCCACAAATAAAATCACAGTATTAGACTGTGGGCTTACTGAAACCCACTTTTTTTTGCGAGAACCATGTTTCTCCAGCGAAATCAAGTCAGAAACAGTCCTCCCCAACACTTCAAAAATCAAATATTACTGGAAAACTGCGCGTGATCTACTCACAACTTTCTTGATTCCACATAGAAATGACAGCATTAGACTGTCCTTCCTGAGATCCAGTGTTTTTGCGAGAATCATGCTTCTCAAGCAAAACCAAGTCAGAAACTGTCCTCCTCAACGCCGCAATTACAGGAAAACTGCGTGGATCGAGAGGCGGAGCGAAGGCAGGGGAACAAGCCCTTCAATTTTTTTTTTTAATTTACATGTAAATTTAAGAAAAAAATTATTTGTTTTATATAAAAATCCATAAATTTTTTACTCCGCCTATGATCTACTCACTCACGTAAAGAGCAGGCAAAACCGAAGATTGCCGGTGATGGGATGTATTCGTTCAAAGCAATTGTGTGGAGAATTGTGCACATAGGACGTGTGGACCAAGTTGCTCTCGTAAGCGTTCGATCAACGGAAAGGAGGACAGATTGAAGATCTTCAAAAAGGGCATGAACATATTGAGGTGAAAGAAAGACTCGGAGACTCTCGGAATCGGTCTTTGGATTCTCGTCTGCCACGCTGCCGATCTGGCGAATTAGCCAATGAATAGGTAAAAATATTAAAAAAATGATTTTTTACATAAATAAGTAAAGAAAAAACGAGTTAATAAAGAATAAAATCACGAAATTAGGAAAAAAATCTAACAAAATAGCAAATCACTGTTCAATTTTTTAAAAGAAACTATAAAAATAGTAATGTAACTTTTGAAATTATTGTTTTATCTGAGGATTTGTGCATTTGGCAAATCTGCCAATCAATTAGCCCTATTAATTATGACTTGGTAAAAGGTATTAAAAATCTGTTTCCAAATAAATAAATAAAATAATTAAAAAAACTTCTTAAAAATTGCAAGGCCTAACATTTAGGCGTATAGCAAACCTATTGCTCAACTTGACAAGTACGCCTTCACCTTTTTAAATAAATTCACAAAGAATTGTCTGCTAAACATAAACAAACTATTTCTTGAAAAAAAGAATGAGAACAATATCTTCGTAAAAGCTAGCCTACCTCTCTCCGAGGAAACATATTTCCGTTCTTGAAGGAAATATTTTTATTATTTTTATGTCAGAAATTAATACTTCTATTGAAAAGAAAACTTCCTGAGGATTTACCTCAAAAGTCTGATTTCTTATTCATTAAATTTTATTTTTTACTTTTTAAAAGTCGAACAATAATTCGTTATTTGCCTAAATATAAATATGTAATTTTTTAAAATTATAGATATTTAAAGAATTAATTTGAAAAAAAAATCCGAACGCAACCAAAGCGGGGTCGATCCCTGCAACACCAGTGCTTTCAATCAAATCTCAAATTTCTTCCCCACGCTGCATCCTCAGCTTTAGCGTGTTTGGAGCGCGTAGTAGTCCAAGTCACGCAAACTTGTGTCGGTCTTCATAAAATTTTGTTCGCGCACATCAAAGCTACAGAATTCTTTATCTCTCTACAGCTTTCAAAGGAAAAAAAAAAAGAAATCATGGAGTCTCCCGCTGTGATCTCTTGGGCACCATGAAACGCCACGCTTCCTTTTCCCTCTTTTTATGTCCTCTTTTGTTTATTCTCCAGTCTTTTTTCTTTTCAGTTCCTCACCCCCACCGTCAAGACGACGACTAAAATATGGAGGCTTTTTAACTTGAAAGATACGTCGCCTGATGGAACCTTGCCTAAAGGGAACATCAACTCTATCCTCATCCTCCATTTTCAACTGATCTAAAGAGGGTCAGCTGGACCACGAAAAAAATGACAAAAGCCTTGTTGTCAAATCACGCCCATTTTTCATTTCAAAAAAACAGAGACCTTTCGGGTCTTCTTCTTTGTAATTATGGGCATAGAAAAGCCGTGCCAAAGGGCCTACTGCTCAGTTGAAGGCTTGCGCCAAAGGGCCTACTGCTCAGTTGAAGGCTTGCTTCCTCTTTAGGATAGAGAGTTGACAGCTTAACAATTGAAAGCAGAGATTGATAGCCTTAAGGGAATGCCCTTGACCCTAATAAATTCCACTACACATTCAATGCTTGGCCAAACCCTTGCAACTCGTTCCTCCCAATAAAAGCACCTTTGGTTTGTACATACATAGAGTGAGTTGATGCGGGTGAAAGTTGAACCATGGTTGTTGTCCTTAGGCAGACAGGCGTGCTCCCATTGTGCCAACCCCATGCTCGACCCTTTAGAGTAACGATTTCGTGGTTGGCCCTTAACCCTATTTGCATGGAGGTAAAGGAAGGGAAATAAGGAAACAGTTGGTCATTCTTGTATTTGTTTGATTCATTAACAATGAAATGAATGAAATGAAAGAGCAACAAAAAAACATGTTTGGATGGAAGGGAAAGGAAATGAGAAAGAGAAAAAGGAGAAAAAAAAAAGATCAATATAAATCTAATCCCTCTAAAATTGGAGAGATTGGGATGAAAAGTAAAGGCATGTGACATCCTTTTCTTTCCTGTCATCTTCTGTCATATTCTTTTTCTTTCTTTTTTATTTCATTATCTTTTCATCCATTCACTTTCTTCTATTTCCCTCCATCCAAACAAGGCATAAATGTTGCATTTTTTTATGATATCTTTGGAATGAGTCGAAATATCCTAAAGTCGTTTTCTTGGGCCACTCACACATGGGCACTGCTGGATCATTGCCCACATCCAAAACAACTTCTTCTTAAATGTCAATTCTCGGAGACATGGGGGACGGTCTAAGCGTGCCCCGACCCCAGCTAATTTGAAAAAAAATTATAATAAAAAAATTAGAAACTTTTAGTTGCATAATATATTTTTTATATTCGGATTTAATTTTGCCTTACTCGAATAAGTTCGTTGGGCCATATAGCCGCCCCTAGAAAAAATCCTCCATCCACCCCTGCTCACATGGGTAGTGCCGGATCATTGTCCATATCCAAATCAACAGCTTTTAAAGTCTGTGAATCCATGCATGTGTGTGATCTAATTGAGTTAGGAAGGAAGGAAGCTTCGTAGATGGCTGGTCATGACTTCTTCTCGTGTAACAGTGACTAAAACAATTCTTTTCCAAAGTTCCTAATGATCTCAAAGGCCAAAAAAAAAGTCAACTAACTTTTCATTTTTTTTAACAAGAGCTTACTATACCTTTTTAAAACTTTTAGAGGCTCGGTAAATGAAAACATTTTGAGAATGTCAACAGATAAAATTCTATTTTTTTCAAAATATCATGGGAAGGCCATAGCCCCTGCCAGCCTCATGTAGCGCCCTTGCAGAGATGGAACCCCACTCAGTTGGTGGGGTGTTTGATTTTCTCGAATAAGCAGCTATAAATTCCGAACATATGACGGAGCCACCGCAACAGAACGGCACCTTTGATAAGCTTCTCTTCTTCCGCGCAGCACGATTACAGGCAGCGTCCTACAGGCGGCAAACACTGGAAAAAAGGGGAAGAAGAAGAAAAAACCAGAGACAGGTTAGATTCCTGGGTTTGCTTTTGGGAGGTGACAGATTGTGTAATCAGACCATCAACTTCGGATGAACATGAGCTGGAACTTTATAGTCCACCTCCCAAGATTTCTCCAATCCCAGCATAAGTTATGGCCAGAGGGATTTTCGGCAAGCTTGAGAAACTGGTAACAATTTCGTTTTAATGAAATATTTTAATTTGGAAATAAATTTCTTTTCAATTTTAATCTCATAACTTCAAGTGGGTCCTCTTACAGTTACGAGATGAAGGATAAGACTCAGGACCACTATCCAACAACATACACTTTTTTCTAATACACGAGGGATTCCTATGTCCAACCTAAAATGCAAGCGCAACCTCATCTAAAGTAAAAACAGTAATTAACTTTTGAATCAGTCCCTGATTTGGTAACAAACTTGGAGATTTTTTTACTAATTGAGAGCCTTATGGGCATATTTGGTTATTGTTTGATTCATGCTGTAACACCAGCTTTCCAATGAAACTAATGTTGGTAAAAATGGTGGCGCCAACCGATCCAAGCACACACTCTGAGGGCGCGCAGCGTTCGTTTCCTTTGCTCTACCCTGCAGAACAAACAATGCATAAGGATCTATTCTATCTAATTATGCAAACGTTTCTGTATTCCTGTAGCAGGTATTCCTACTACTAAGCTTGAGTCAAAAATCAAAATTGGAGTATCCTGGCTGATGGGATTCTTCAATTATTTGAACCAAGTTGGATCAATAGTATGAAATAGCACATATAAGCCCAAAACATTGGCTCTGGAGATGCTAGTTAGCTTGCATAAAAAGGATACTAAAACAAGAAATTCGGGAAATAGAATGGCGAAGTAAGGGCTTGATCTAAGTTCTTCAGCATGGAATCAACACAAGTCAGGTCCATTACTTAATATTGAAACTAATATTACTTGAGGTGCACATGTGGGCCACTAGCTAGGACTTGGATTCCAAGTCTTCTTTTTATGTCTTGTTTAGATGCGAGTGAGACCACGTTATGAGCATGTTTGGAATTTCAGAACAAGTTCTTTGCAAACTAGTTTTGATGTGGTTTTGGGATCGCAAACAAGTAGAATTAGAGGTTTCTTCCACTCATTTTTCTTGAACGAAAATGAAACTCAGAGAAAGAGAGCAGTCCTACCAAGTTCAGGAGCTCTCTATCCACCAATTAGCTAAGGGAGGCAAGTAAATATTTGCAACATTACCATTGATTCATAGGAAAATAGATTATAAGCCTTCAAAGTAACAACTTTTCTGATATCTTAACAACTTGCTTTGTTGTTTGGCATGCCATCTAGTTAAATACCTTACCTTCAAATTAATTTTAGGATAAGGTTATACTACATAAGACCAACCTTTGCTATCATGAAAAACATCAGTAAAAAGTGGCAAAACCTTAGTCACAAAAGGTCACTAAAAGTTATGTTGCTGATAGAATTATATAATGAACGATGATGTACTTAACTAGATTACCTTAAGCAGGATTAATATTTGCCATGCATCAAGCAGACTTGTTGGCACAGTTTGATAGCTGGTCCTTGTCACTGAATTAAAGGTGCAAGTCTTCTTTCTGCAGTGACTTAAATGCAGTTATCCGCAGAACCTTTCAGTGAAATCGGACGGTTAGGTAGTCAGGGATTCATATAACAATATATATATATAACTTTAGTCATCTAGAGTCACCCTGCCATCTAACCAACGCCGTAAATCTAAAGTAGATGGATGGTTGAGAGAAAAATAATTAAAAAAAAGTGTTAATTAATATTAGATGATGAAAATGCTCATGACCATTTTTTTCATATTTTTCTCTTAATCATCCATCATGTTGAATCAGATGGTGCATATTAGAAGGCTAAGTGACTCTGAAAGCTAGAGTCACCATTCAATATATGCCCCTAGATTAGAGTCACCCAGCTATTTAATATGATCCAACATGATCGATGGTTAAGAGAAAAAGGCGATGGTCATTTTTGTCATATATATATATATATATATATATATATATATATATATATATATATATATATATATTCTTAATTATATAGAGTTACCATATCATCTGACTAAGGTCATCTATCTAAAGCAGATAGATGGTTGAAAGAAAAATAAAGAAAAAATGGTGTTAACTAATATTAGATGACGAAAATGTCTACTTTTTTCTCTTAGCTATCCATCATGTTAGATGGACGGTGCAGATTAGATGGTTGGGTGACTGTAAAAGGTTAAATCACCATTCAATATATATATATATATATATATATATATATATATATATATATATATATATATATATATATATATATATATATATATATATATATATATATATATATATATATATACACACTCTCAAGGACTGCACTTGTTTTTTTTTTACTGTTGCTCCCAATAAGAGGGATTGAAATTTTCTCATTCAACTATAGACGGTCTTATTACGGTTTAATCCTTCTCATATATATCTTACATTTGTACTTTCAATGATGTTATTAATTTTGTTTTTGCCTATATCGTCCAGTTTGAATGAAATGAATATATAATGTGCCAATTTTGCATTCAAGGTATTCAACAGCTTCCCAAATAAAGAAACCAGTTTGACTTCTGCCAAACCTAACAATCTTTCTCATCTATCAGCGTCACTTTTTTTAATATATATATATATATATATATATATATATATATATATATATATATATATATATATATATTCATACTGAGAAAATATGAAAACTAGATGAACTGATTATGAGATACTTCACAAAAGTACTGTTTATCTTCTATGCACTTGTTTGTTGGGAAAGTAATTTTATGAAGGACAATATATGCACTATCATATTTTAGAAAATAATTTTATGGACGACATATATGATCTATCAAACAATCATATATCTAATTATTACTTCACATGGTATCCGTATTTACTTGAATCACATACATGAGTAGGTCCTCATTATTAATGGTCGTTTTGATGATAACTAACATCGCGTTCGAAACAAACAGGTTTGGTTGTATTGGGATCGATTGGTAGCCATGCTTGAAAGAATTAAACACATCCAAATACCACTCTTCATCCAACATTGTCTTAATTATTAATCCAAGTCCTGATTCAATTATGTTTCCTTTTTGAATCAAGTAAATCAGATTTAGACACATTTAACCTGCGCTTGCTTACAGCAGTCTCGCATTTGGACTAGCTGGTGGCAGTGATGGAGTCACTTCTGAGCTTGTGTGGGCAGTTGCTCACATGGACGTACATAAAGTATTTATTAGATATTAGTGCCCCTTATTGCTTAATATTTGAAGGGTTTAAGATACTTTGAAGGGTATAAATTAAGTTGTCCTCTGCAACAAATTTCTAGTTTAGCAACCGGCTAGTGGCCGTTTTTGCATGTCTTATATTGCCCTCTCATCATCTCCCACATCATATATTCTTCCCTCTTCCATATATATATATATATAATCGAACAAGAGATGCGCCAAGTTCACTATACCTCAGTTCAATCTGAACGCCTTAAGGAACTGAGAGTAGCACCCAAACAAACAAGAGACAGCACCTTGTTTCATACCTCCGGCCAGAGGAGCTAACGAAAGAAGACTTCTCTGTTCCTTCGTTAACTGAATACAAAGCCTTAGATGAGAATATATAGTTCTGATTAACCACCGATAGTAGCAAGGTTAATCAGTAACTAAGCACATTGGTTAATGAATATGATAAAGGTGATATGAAAAAAAAAAAAAAACTGATTCTGTTATCTCAGAAAATATTTATTTTGATGTGGAATTTTCAATTAGCGGCTCCACTAGCGGTGAGCATTGGGCTGGGCCGATAAACCCGGTCCGCCGATTTATAATAAAAAAAATATTTTTTTAATTATAAAATAAATTGTTTAATAATAAAATACATATTATTAAATCAAAAAATAATAATAAATTATTTTTTAAGTATTAAGGGGTCGGATTGGATCGAGCCGAACCATCATTGCCGGGCTGGGTTTTTCCGGCCCGTACCCAGGCCCAACCGAGCCCGGTACCCGGTGGCAGCCCGGCCGGGCACCCAGCCCTAGGTTCCACCACCCGGTGGCTTGACAAGCTAGAGTTCCTCCTCTCGGCCCAAAAGCTAGCCCTGGCTAAGCGTTAAAAGCCAACTAATTCTCTCTCTAGGATACTAGATGATACAACTGGATTGTACTTGGCTAGATTTTGCACCTTCTCTTCTAATGTTAAATATCTTACTCTCTCTGTCTCTGTCTCTCTTCCACGGTTTTCTGCTGCCCAGTAGTTATCATTTTAAGCTGTTCATTTTCAATAGCAAGTTACATTTGGGCAGCGGCCCACATGGACCCACTAAGATTGAATAGTGGGCTCACTCTGCTTTTCTGTGCCATTTGGATGGATTGATGCCCCTGGACCGACCCCATCCAATTTCACTCGTTGCCCCACCCAAGTCTTCCATCATGCACGAGAGAGAGAGGGGGGCGATGTGGTCCGCGGAAGACAACCAACGACCCATAATGATATGCCTCAACCTAACCCTCAATACCATCATAAGAATAGCACCCACGAGAATCAATAAAAAAAAGTCCTTCGGCATTGACGTCTACCTCTGTCCTACATTGTAACCTTATTTATGACCAAACTAATTGTTTGACAAGAATTTGATCAATGAATGTCCCAAACTCCAAGTGCTTTAGTATCGTCGGTACCTCTTACATTAAGGGACATTGGGGAAGGGCCCCAATGGGGCCGGTCTAAAAACCAGAATCTTTTAGTTTTTTTTTTCCAGAAACTTATAATTGATGTCAGATGTTGCCTGAGGCTATCGCTAAAAGAAGTCGCACAGGAGCAATGGGGACCGTTTATGATACAACAGCAGTTCATGGAGCTGTTGTAGCTTTAGATAGGTCATCCATTAGATGTCAATCCTCATACGGAAATTAAATCAATAGCTATTTCTGCGGTTGGATAGTTATTTTCTTCTTTCTGTATCATTGAAGATGGCTGCAGAAAGCGCAACATATTACTAAAAACCATGCCAAATAACTAACCATTGCAAATGCACCTTTTGCAACAGTTTTAATGACACAATAAAAAATAACCATCTAACCACAGAGGTAGTAGGTTGATTTCAAACTTTCACACACACTCTCTTATATATATATATATACACACACACATATAGAGAGAGAGAATTTGGTATAAACCAAATTTTTAGGTCTGGTTCTAGAACCAGACCCTTTAATTTCTTGTTGAAATTTATTTTAAATAAAACATAAACATCCTAATATATTTATAAAAACTATTTGATACAAAACATGCTTTGATTCGAAGTTGTTTTCATGAAAAATATGGGTTTTCCTATTTAAAATGTTGAAGCTATGGGAGCCATTCATTTTTGCTTACTATTAAAACACTATTGAGGTCCAAAAAATGATCAACTTAAAATCACATTTAAGTGATCTGGTTTTTGTGTCTGACCTAATATATATATATATATATATATATATATATATATATATATATATATATATATATATATATATATATATATATATATATATATATATATATATATATATATATATATAATGAGGTAAAATCCGTACATGGTCCAGTACTGAATTGAGGGTTGTTGGATAACTCATCGCATTGCCTTCATCTGCCACATTAAAATGGTGGAAATTGACGACTACAAACAAGATCTACATTTGTTGGGAAAAAGGAGTCATGTATTGTCGACTCTCAACCATGCGTCCACCGTGCACCTCTTTGTACCATTCTGGTGGGATTTTGTGCAAGAATAACTGGTGCCAACGGTGGAGCCGCCAGAAATTGTTAGGAGGCACTAGTACACAACAAAAGCTTACAATTGGGTAAACAAATATGTACAAATAAAATATACACAGTGAATCACATCATTCACATTCACAACTGAAGTATCTCTAGCGGATCGAGGTATTCTTTTGCTCCCTTGCAATACCAACAAAAGGATTAGAAATAATACTGATTAGGCTCCAATTGCCTTTTTCTTCTCACCTAGCTTTTTGATGGAGGGGAGGGAGGAAGAGTTTCCTAGCATCTCCCTTTTATGGGGATGAGAGTAATGACATCTAAAACCGAAAATTTCTGATTAAGGGCACAATAAGAGGTCGTTTGTAAGCAGGGTTATTTTGTGAGTGTCACATGAATCTGTCTTAATCGCATAAATCTGTCATAATCCCATGAATCTACCCAAATCTTAGCAATGTTATCGGACACTCGCATAATGTTCCTGCTGCCAAACAACAACCCGTGCGGCAGCTTATATAATTGGACACATGACTCAAGTCCATTTTCTATTTAGAACCCACTGTCATGTTTGAGCATCTGTCCACACAGGCCCACATATAGCTTTACCACGAAGAGAAGTTCGATGACAAAGGAGGTGAACGTGCTTAATGTCCAAATTATACATAAACGCACTAGTTGAGTGTAATCTATGGCATTGACCTGGGTCCAGTGAGGGCTGCCCATATGGCTGGACCCAGGTCCACCTACCCTTCGGCTTTGCCACTGGCTGGTAGGATGGTAGGACTAATGAAGAGGAAGGGAAGGAAGATTGGTGAAGGAACCTTAATTCATCCCACACTTTTCAAACTATCTAGCCTCGGTACTTGCTCATTTGCATTCCATGTTTGGATTGGACGGTTGCATTCCATGTTTGGATTGAAAGGAACATTCTTGTGCATACGAAGCATGGCATAAGCTTCAAAAACATAATGAACCAAAATAATATAAAGACAAAGGAAGAAAGAAGGTTCAAGAGGCAAAAGTAGTAAAAGTAGTGGTAGTAGAGGAGACAAGCATTAGCAACGTGGAAGCTAAGGTGGTCAAAGGTGTCACCAACAAACCAAAGAGCCCTCTGATATAAGAGACAGTAGGACCAAAGTTGGCAGTGTATAAGAGAAAAGAGGAGGGCAAGGGAGGAAGAAAGAGGCTTATCAGCTGGAGGAAAAGTGAAAGATAAAAGAGTAAACCCTCAACATGGGCAAAGCCAGTGAAGGTAAGTGCAACATGGACTAGGAGGTTCACAAAGGTCATACTTGAGACAAATAAAATTGAGGGGTTGGGTTCAGTGAGCAAGAAGAGGAGAATCTTATCTCATCACCCAACAAAGAGCCGAAGCTCCTACCTCTTTCTTTTATCCTCTTAGAGGTCGTTTGATGGCCACATGACATGCAAAACAAGACAAGTGTGTCCTGTCTAAATCGATTTTTTCATCAAACACCGTCCACATGACAGGTTGGACAAGACGGATGACTGGACAAGGCTATAAATAATTTTTTTGTTTCATTCTATTTTGAGCTAACCTTCGAAACAAACAAGACAGAACACTTCCTATCCCGCCCCTATGACCACGACCCCTGACCCCGAGCCCTCGACGCCATCTCCTTCTCCTCCACCTCCACCTCCACCCCCATCTGCGCTGCCTTTCTCCTCCGCCCCCTTCTCTCTTCTGAGTCTCCCCCGGACCCCTTCATCCCCTTCTCTCTTCTGTGTCTCCCCCTCGCCCCTGTCTCTCCCCATTCTCTCTTCCGAGCCTTCCCCAGAAAAACACTTGGAAAAAAATTAGAGAAAATGGATAATAGTTTTTGGCGATTTCGGAAATAATTTTCTTGCCCGTCAAGGCTGCTCACTTCTTCTTCATGGACTCTCACCCCACCACCTTGTTCTTCCGTTGACGACGACCCTACGTGGCTGCATCAAAAGGTGCTGCCGAGGAGGTCGCTGTGACCTCCATTGCTGCTGAAGACGCTGCTTCAGAAATTTCCAAACTCCCTAATCTCCTCTCCCCCTTTATGTCTTCCCAAGCGCATCCTTCTATTGGAAGCTTGGGAAAGGGATACCTATTTTTCTAGCTAAGAGATATTTATGGAGAAAATGTTAAAAGAGGAAAGAACCTAAACTTACCCATGAAGACGTGTCGACGCTAGCAGTTTCATGCTTTCCTGTTAGACGTTGCTCATTGCCTTCGCCATATGCTATAATGTGCTCCTTGTGGCGTAGTGATAGATTGAGAATTGCCTTTTTTATCGCCTCGTAACCTCCTTCCTCCCTCATACTCTTTGTGCTGATAACCAAATTTGAAGAATTTGAGGTTAGTGAGTTTCAGAAATGTTTTTTTTTTTTTCATAAATAATCAGCCTCTTACCTATACTAGAAATGAATTGCGTTAGAAGAAGATGACTTGTGCGATACAACATACTGAAATGGAACAATTCCCAAATTGTATAATTTATTATAGTTTGGACACTACTTGTATTGAATTGGAGTTGATGGGAAATTAGCTAATCTCGCTACTTAAATATTAAGGAGTAGGTTGTTAGATTGAAAATCACCGTAATGTAAAAATGTATTACAACTTTGGTAATTTAACATGTCACAAAATATAGAGCCTCACCTGTAGTTTGTGTGGCATCATGCTTCATTCCAGTCAGCCTGTATGTGGAATGGTTGATGACATAAGAAGCGCACATAACATATTTATTTATTTTATTTTGTTAAAAAGGGATGCACAAATTTGCAAACTTGTTCTTTATGTGATGCCAAGAGAACACACCTCAATTGGTTTTGGATCAAGAGGCAGAACCACTCCAGCCATTTCTGTAATTCTCTGCAATAGAAAGTTATCCATTCGTATTAGGAGATGTTTGGACAAGCTAAAAATGTCAAGTCTATGAACTAGAAAAGTATTATGGAGAAATATTCTGGCAAATTTTGATAAGTTGAAGTAAGAGTATGATTCTTTGATTTCTGGCCACTCCACACACTTGGCTTTCTCTATTTTGTCTGTTGATTTTCCTCATAATGGTTGTTCTATGATGTTGATTCCCACTTTCATTGAACGGAGCTCCAGGGATTTCAGCTTCTTGCTTAAGGTGCCTTTGTGTATAATCAACGTATAAGTTGTTATTTACTTATACATTGGGAATTCAGAGCCATAATGGCATTCAAGGATGAGTTGCAGGATGTTATGGAGAAGGAAGTGGTGGAGCTCATTTAGGTGGATATGGCTTCAGTAATGTTGCTTACCAACAACATCCAATGACCATGAATATCAACAGCAGGCCGAAACAAAACCACAACCAGATGCTGAATGAGAGATACATGCATATGATGTACAACAGGTCTCCTCTCACCCCACTTACTACCACTTCCTATTACAACTACCAGCCACAATCACAGATAGCAGAGTGTGCTACCTATTTGTTCAGTGATGATAACACCAGCAGTTGTGCCATCATGTGAAGGGGAAGAAAAAAACAACTAACAAACTTGGTATCTTTGTCTATTGCGTTTAGAATATAGGAGATAAGGTCTTATTAAGTGTTTCCCTTTTCTTTTTTGTTATTATTTCAGTCCTTTGTTGAGTGATCTATGGTGTTCTCGTTGCTTGCACTCCATCTTCTTCGGCAGAAAATAAAATATCATGTTATCAGATTGGAGAAATGGCCAGAGCAACAAAATCTCCATGTGATGTCCACGTTGAAAAAAAAAAAACACTTGTGGATATGGTTTTGGCCGAATGTGTTGGAACAATATGGTTGGCAGACATTTTGAAAAATGTAGTAATAGTAGCCTATTCTAGATGTTGTAACAATGATGTATCATGAACTAAGCTCTATAATATAGACATCTTGATGCTTGTTTTGTTTATCGAAAACAGGATTTGCTTATGTGGGGGGGGGGGGGGGGGGGGGGGAGAGAGAGAGTGTGTGTGTGTGTGGGTTTGGCATGCAGCCGCCCAAGGAATTAAGTACCGTTCAAAACTGATCACACTGGATAAAACATACAATTTGAATAAAACATAAACAAATATCGGACATGACATAACAAATAGAACTGATCATAGAAGACACAAATATCGAACAAAACAGACATAACAGACAGATCAAACAGAATAAAACAAACACCGAACATGACAGACATAACAGACATATGCGAAACAAACGTCAGACAAAAAGAACATAGTGTTTTTTTTTTTTTTCTAAAATCATCAAACGATGGACAAAAAACATTATTGTCTATGAGGACATGACAGTAGTGTAATGGACAAGTCATGTCTGTCCTGTCCCAATGGGCAGCAATCAAACGACCTCTTAGGGTATTAAGTGCCTCCAAGTGATGCACACGATATGCTTCAACTTTCGCATTGGTGTCCTCTTTTTTGTAGCACAAGAAATATATATCCTCATAGCATGAAACAGAAATTGGCCCCATATCAGCCCATATCCTATATATATATCATAACTCTAATGCCTTATTTGATTGGAGGGAAAGGGAGAAACTGGTCAAGGAAGAAAGTTTGTTTGGCTGCGAGAGGAGAGAAAGGAAATGAAGGGAAAGGAAAGAAGAGTATAGTGTAAATCTAATCCCTCCAAAATGACTGGTCAAAAATACTGGTGAGAGGGAGAAGAGGGAGGAAGGGAGTGAGCAAAGAGGAACGATCGGGGGAGATTAAAAAAAAAAAAAACAGTTTGGGAGCCCATTCAATCTTTACACTTCTTCTATAGCCCGATAGATAAGCTCAATTTGGGCTCGATAACTGATTTTTAATTTTATATATATATATATATATATATATATATATATATATATAATATTTTATTGTAATTAATTATATTTATATATTATTTGTATTAAAAATTATTTTAAAATTTAATTGGGCCTAGCTAGGGCTAGGGGTTTCTTGAGTCAGACCGGCCCAATACCTAGACTTATATATATACTCAACGAGAGAGAGAACGCTCTTTTGTGTTTGGGTTTCCAACATCTTTAATCGGGTATTGTTTGGCGTCAAGTCAACTTTTTGTTATCTAATTTAGCAAATAAGATAAGAACATCCAGAATTTAAAGTTTGAAAAATAACTTAAATCCGTAGTCGATTGGATTGTAGGGCCCTATCCTGCCGTTCCCAATTTCTGACTAATCTAAATGAACGATTTAAAAATCTCAAAATAATGTAGCAATTCGGATTTTGATAGTATTTTTCTCCATGTCTATCATTTTGCAATTTTCAAGCATTAGAAATGATGGTGGTGTCAAAAGTGAGTACAATATTTTGGGTAGATCATTTGATTTCCCTAGATATATTTTATTCATCATACTACATAACTATCCTACGCCCTTTTCCCAAACAAAGGGTGGATCCGTGCACATTCTAGCTTACGTGGGAATTACCCGCAAGCAGCCTTAGTAGTACCAAAACAGTAGGCCTGTTCAACGAGTTGGGTAACTCGTGCTCGACTCATATAAGCTTGAGTTAAAAATTTGATTCCCTTGAGTGAGTCAGTTTATAAATGTAACATGATGTTGTGGTGTTGTTTTTAAGTGAGTGAGTTTATAATTCGGTACATTTGATGCACTTAGTAGTACGTAAAGGCCATTTGATTCAATAGCATAACAATGATATGATTTTTATGAAGAGTATACAATAAAATTCTTTTTTTTTACTCTGTGACTTAATTTATTGGCTCCTTGATTCTTCATATAAGTCATGCACCAAAACATTTTCATGTGATCAATCTTGATTTTTCTTCTCAAAAGTACTTTTAGAGGAGACTTCTCATTTCACCGTTTTGACGGGACACGGTTATTAATGTAACATGCTATCATGACAACGTCTCTTCAAAATCTTTTTGAGACATTCATTTGAAACAAAAGAGATATAATGGTTTCAAGTAAATGGCTGTTTTTGCGGCTTCCACATTCGGGTGGGAAGTACCAATGCACGTGAATTGATGAACCAAAACATGTTCTCTCAAACTGCTCAAACCAGTGGTTCTTGAATTCTGTCCCATTATCAATCCTCAACTGACTTAATTTTTTCACCAAACTTAGTTTCCACTATTTTGTTAGAAATCATGGAACTTATGAAGCACTTCATCTTTGCTTTTTAATGGGTAAATCAAAGTCACTTTATAGAAATCATCTATGAATGTTAGATAGGAACAACAATTAGAATATGAGACAACGATTGTTGGGCATCAAAGTCCACAAGATCAAAGGGAGTAACTGATTTATTCTCGAAGCCTAGACATTTTGGCAAAGATGCAAATCTCACACAGATCATCATCAAAATATAGATCAAGGATCAATGTAGACAATGCCCGATTAGATGCATTTCTTAGTTTTTTGTGTCACAACTCCCCATTCAAACACATTGTGGTCCCCAAGGCCGAGGAGTTGGGTTGCACAATGTATAGGCCATCCCTTAATTACCCCTTACCAATTGTCCTCTTTGTCTTCAAGTCACGAATGATCACATTAGTAGGAGGAAATACAACTTAGCAGCTTAAGTATCTTAATTTTAGACATTGAGAGTAGCTTAGAGGCAAGATATGGCATATACAGAACATCAGAAGTATGATCATGCTAAAAAAATTTATCTTGCCCATGCTGCTAATTTTTATGGAGGTTCCATTAATAATAGTCACTGATTAATCAGATTGTTTGAAAAGTATGCATCTAACAATTTTTTTTTTAATAGTCATATGATCACTAGCACCAAAAATGCTAAGAATGAGCTGAAGCAGCCACGCCACTCTGATTAATCTTCATCCCTTGAAAAAGCTCACTGATATTTTCAAGGATGATGGCAGCACGGATGTCATTAGAATCAGATTTATCACTGGTTGGCTTTAGCCATGCACGTGATGGGCGTGGTCTCCTTCTTGTCCGCAGATTTCCTTACATTTTGAGGTTTCCCATACAGCTCCCAGCATCTTTCACGAGTATGACCTCCCTTTTTGTAGTGGGAGCAATATCACTTAGCTCGATTTTTCCATCTATTGGAGTTGGTGCCTTTGTCGATAGCAAGAAAGCCCATCTTATCTCCCTTGGTTCATTCTTTACTGGTGCCAGTACGGTTCACAACCCCTTTTTCACGATCCATTTCTCAATAATAAAGAACAGACAATAGAAATAGTCGGTAATTTAAGAGATATAAGAATTTGGCTCCTTGCTGTCACATATTCAAGGCCGAGAGTAGCAAGAAGTTTAAATATTTCCAGCAGATCTCGATGTTTTCTTTTTCTTTTTTTTTTTAGATATGAAACTTTCTGACATGTTAACCAAGTAATAAAGTTCAACCCACATACCTTGCATCTCTCCAAGGTGTTCACGGAATTATTGAGACTCTTTCCTAATGCTTCGAAGATTTTGAGAAAGCTGAAGCATGCAATGTCATTTTTCTCGTTGTAGAGAGCTTTTGTTTTCTTCCATATTTGTGAGGCAATATCAGCAAAATAAAAACCTTCAGCAATTTTTGACTCCATGGAGTTAATCAACCATGATGTCACTATAAGTGATTGGTTGATCTCCATTATTTAAACATTGAGTCGTTCTCCTTGGGTTTAGAGATATCTCCAATCACATATTCAAGTTGGGATTTGCCGCTGAGATACAAAGTGTCCGACCTTGACCAGACCACATAAGAGCGATTCACTAAAACAAAGGCGATTTTGTTTGTAGGATTGGCTTGTTCCTGCACAACTATCTGTTGAAAATGAAGTGGTGGAAGACTCTTCATGGTCTGATCGTCGTCTCAGTAAGTTACTAGTGGAGAGTCTGGGTTTGCGCATGAACTCGAGGAAGCGGCAGCAGCTACACCATTTGAAAAGGGCAAAGGAAAGAAGAAGAAGTAGAAAAACAGTAGCAGAGGATTAGATAATTTTGGATTTGCTTTTGCAAGGTGCCGACTAGGGAGATTAATCAATTAAACCCCAAGTCAGAGAATCATTGGGCATATATAGTGCCGCCTCATAGGTTTTCCCGTAGCCCAACAGGCGGTTACAGTGAGGAGAGATTGGTGGAGAGAATCAAACTCGTAACTGCAACTGGGCCCCCTTGCAATTACTAGATAAATGGGTGCGGCTCTTGGCCATTATTCAACATCTCTTATTTGACCATGAGACCGCCAGATTGCTTCCATTATTTGTGGGTTTATTTAATCTTTAGTTACGTAGTTTTTCATAATTAGTTTATCCATTGTAACTCAAATATTTAATATATTTAACATTAGTTACGAGGTTTTTTTCATGCACAAGTATTTCCATCGTAACATGCTCTAAAAACATTTAGTCTTATGTATTAGACTTCCAACAAATTGAGCTAGGGGTATATTTTTCTTTTATTGTTTTTTCACAAAAGAAATTACTTAACTCCTTTAACAATAGGAGTTCCAAATAATTTCAAAAGTATTCATTCATGCAGTACATAATCATATGTCAATGATCTCAAACACGCTCTCACTTTTCAATTGTTTACATACTCATCTTCTTGATTAATAATATGTCTAATCTTCATAATGACTATTCGAAAGAAGAAAATATTACATCAGATACTATTGTGCAACAATATTTATCAGTATATCTTTTCATAGAAAGTATTTCATTTAATTCACCTTTCATAAAGAATTTTTCAAGACCAAATGAATAGATCGCTTACTTACATGTTAAATTTTTCATTTATTTCATCAAGGTCAATATGTAGTTTCACAAACAAATGCATGCAACAACAATTCAAGTATAGCCATGAAGCTATAAACCTTTGTGACAATTATCAATGTCTGAAGAATAGAAGAATTTGACTCAGTTGGTTATTTTCCTAACTGATCCATAAATCCATACACAACATGATCTTTGAATGTACTAATAAGCTTCAGTTGGTTTATTATCAAACTGATCCTTAGTTGGTTCATTGTCTGACTACTTATTAACATATCAAATCGATCAAACTTGGTAATCAAAAGAATCATTATAGTTGTACTACTGGAATAATTCAACCTCATGCATAAAAACATTATAGACCTTTTTTCTTTATTATTATTAGATCTTTGGGTACCCAATACGTATGCATTTATAAACATATTATTCAGTTTTTAGATATGCATTTGACATACATTCTAGATTTCTAAAGATCTCAATATGGATCTAGTTAGTATGGATTTCATTATATTCATTGTCTTAAACTTCATGGCAAATATTGAAAAACAAATTCATTCTTAAACAATAACTTAGTAGCATACTAGTATAGTTGGATAACAAATAAACAAATAACATAATATCATCGGATCTAATATAAATAGAATATGGATGTTTAACCATACATCCAAATATATATATTCAATTTTATATCAAGGTTGTATGTAAAGTGGATCTCAAGCAAGAAAATAGATCCAATACCAAATGCTACATAAATATAAATATTTAAGTTATATCAGCATGGATCCAAACTAGCAATATCCACAATACAACTAATATGAATTAACCTTGAAAGGATTTAGCTTTGGAGTAATGCTCATTCATCTTTATTTTGAGAAAATAAAGTTACCATCTACTAGCACTTTAGTGCTATAAACCTTCAAACAAACTCATTCTTGCTAGCATGAATTTTAATTCAAAAGTGTTATATTACACCTCTTGAGCATGTTTTAAAAACGAATTCATTTTCATAAGAAGGAAAAAGACAAATAAACCTTTATTCAATAGTTCTCTAGAATGATTTTTTGATCTAGAATGACAACAAATATTACAATATGATCAAAGATCCAAAAGTAAGCATGATAACATATATTGGAACCAATGTAAATAGGATATAAATTTTTTCTTTTTACATATCCAAACAAGTCAAATTTATAACTGAATCTAAACTTTACGTATTGTGGATTTCACCAGCTCAAATATAGAAATTCAGATCACGTCAACATAAATCTAAACACAATAATAGGAAAAGTTAATGAATGTCTCATCCCAAGTAACAATCTAGTTCTCTTAAGTCAACACTCAAGATTTGTTTCTTTCTCACTTTTAATATGACTCAAATCTAAATTCATACATGTAGTCATCTATGATAAAAGCACATAAGATTTCACGTACTAGAACTTTTAATACAATAGATCTTCAAATAAAAATATTTTGTTAATATGACTTTCATCATGCTTAAGAGTGTTACCTTATAACTACAGGCAAAAGGCAAACATGATGATATATTGGATTCAATGTAAGTCCAGATATTTGGAGTCAATGATCTAAATAAGTTAATCTGGATTTATATCTATCATGAACTCAGCACAATGCTCTATAGATCTCACCATGTCTAAGAGTGTTAATTTTCACTTCTTAGCACACCAACATCCAATAATATAATCATTACTTTTAACTAGGATAATATACAGTAATATAATCTTTGTCGCGAAAATATTTTTTTATAAGGAACAAAAGAAATTCATCTTTTAGCACTCTAGTGCTACTCACATTGAAAACGTATAACTCATAAAATTATTAGACCTAAAAATCAATGCATATAATAATATGTTTAGATCCAATATAAACAAGGTATAGATGTTGAAGAAAAGGTTTAAACTGGTCAAATCGGATCATGCTCCAAAAAAGTACAACATTTATTATGAGATTCAAATTCAACAGCAAAATGGATACATAAAACAAAATTCTGGTCATATCTAATATTAGCATGGACCCAACATGACGAAGAATATCTGCAAAGCAAGCATAATAATATATTTTTTGAGCCAATATAAACACTATATAGAATTTTAACCACTATCCAAACAAATTAAGATATGAATATGTCATAAACCAAACTGAATATTAATATGGATCTTACGTAACGATTAGATCCAAAGCAAAAATCCAAATGGTTATCTAGATTCAGATCATACCATTGTGGATCCAAACATAATGATATCAACAATAAAATCAATATGTATTTAAACAAAGAAAGAGGATCCAATTTCAAAGTACAATATCAACATGTTTCAACATAATATCCATATCCAAATAAGATTTTAGTTAGTGTAGAAAACACAAGGTTTATACCGTCATTGGGTCATGCACACCCAAAATAATAAAATTGCAACTCTAGAAGTTATTTCTAAATTTTGAATTTTAATGACAAGTGAGAAACAATAAAAGGAAGATAACATAAAAAATATCAAATCAAGAAATCTCCAATAATATTCTAGAAACATCACTTAGTAGCCAAGAGATCTCAACTTCAAATTTTGGAAAGTGAATTTCCTTCTTTATTTTCAAAACTATACTCGTGACCCTTTTATAACAATTTCAATAAGTCTGAGGGTATATATACGTAATTTTATATTAAATCTCAATTTTTCACTGAAATTGCACATCAATTTTTTGAAACCCTCTTTTAAAAATTTATAATAAGTCTAAGGGTATCTTTAAGAAATTTATTATATAATCTCAGGTTTTGATTGAAATTAACTTTCACAAAGCTCTTTCTGAAAAAGTTTTTAGCAAAAACGTTGTGGCATAGATGTTTGCAAAATGAAACAGTGTTTTTGGAAGTACTACAAAAATGGTGGAATAAATTTGTAATTTTCAACTTTCGCAAACCTCTCTTTGAAAAAGTTTTTGGTAAAAACCTTACGCCATTAATTATAGTATAATGCGACAAAATTTTTAAAGCTTTGTAAAAATGGTGGACTAAATCTGTAATTTTTTATTTAAGTCTATAAATACATTTGACTCGAGTTTTTTCTTCATTTTTCCGCCCGATCTTCCGTTTCTTCTCTTGAACTTTCTCCGTGACGTTTCATTTGCTGCCTTCTTCCTTCACTCAGACCACCTCTGCTACCACCGTGAGGAAGAGAGCCAGCGAGTGCCCCTCTGCTAGCACCGCGAGGATGATGGCCGACGTGCGCCTCTCTACTATCACCTCGAGGAAGAACACTGGTGAGCATCTGCACCTCTTGAACCCTCTCTGTTGGGGTTTGGGTTGACCGGCGACCTCCTCATCGTCTCTGCCGGCAGTGACAGAGGGGTTTTTGTGGGTTTTAGAGTTGGTCGGAAAAGGAGCAGCGATGGGTTCTCCGGCTGCGATGGAAGAGAGAAACAGTGAAGGCTTCTCTAGCCGCACGGTAGAGCCGGCAGCCTTGGTATTTTGTAGCTCAGGTAGCAGGCGATTGTTTCAAAGGAACGACAACAAACACTGCGGTCAAGCCAGGGAAAAAATGCCAGAGGTGATCTTCTACTCTTATTCTTGCGCGCTCGCGCTTTCTGGCTAGACCCTCGATGAGGGTTTTGATGGATGTAGACCTCATTAGCTGAACTTATTCCTGTTGTTGTCACGAGTACAAGGTTATTATATTGCCAAATTACAAGATTCTCTCCAAAAAAGACTGTGATAGAAGATAAGGAAGCTAGAAACGACTTCCACAAATATGACTTCCACAAATGTGGCATTCTTCCACAAATATGGCAATCAAATCTTAGACTTGAAAGTAAGGATGAGGATAAAAATATGCATGATCTGCATGCACCAGCTGAGCTGCCAAATTCCCTATTATCTTCAACAACAAGACAAGACATGAATTGTAAAATCCATGGATCATGAAACTAACGATCTTATGTCAGAGTTAAAATCCACACTTGAAATCCTTATTTTATCTTTTGGATTAAGAAACTATCAAATCTAAAATTAAAGAGGGGAGAATTTGATCTTAAATCCATGAATCTCAAACCCTACAAACTTTAAGTCAGAGGCAAAGACCGCCATTAGTTTACACCAGCGTTATGAAAATGGGTTTTTGAATCAAATGTCAAAACCTAATGATTCAATGAATCAAGGAATCAAATTGGGAAGGCAACAGTGTTCTTGCGAAACCCATTTCCACGTTCTACCAGTAGACGACGGCCTAGTTGATAGGACAATATTAAAGAGACTCACCGTTTCCTCATATCAAGGTCCAACTCTATGCCTCACCATTCACTCTTTGGAGAGAGAAAGGGAGAGCGATGAACCCCCACAGAGGAGCCGTAGGTGCAGCAGATGCCCATAGCCACAGTCCGCCAGTTTCTTTTTTTGTTTTGTTTTTTTAACGGGTAAAATGGGCTTATTCTTTCTGAATGTTCCGATTCGTTCCCAAATCGTGGGTTTGAATGAAAAAATCGGCTGATTTTGGGCAACAATTGAATTGACCCCTATATGGAATCGAGAGGGGGGCTGATTCTGTTCGAGTAGACTGACCCAGGACGATTCAAACCCATGTTAACGGCACTGGTACAAACAGTGAACATGATAAGAATACCAGAAGTGATCAGAGTGTTTCTGTTACTTGAGAGAATTATGGGCAATATTATTACTCGTTGAGTAAGGGGGCGGTCTTTTCTCAGGACGACAGTCGACAGCCTCTAAGTGAACAATTTTCTGAAAGGCAGTTCAGCAGCACGCAGCACCGTCCGTGGTAGCCTACCAACCAGATGCTTCAACTACCTCTCTCACCAGCCATTACATCCCAACGGCTTCCCTTTGTAGCTATACACTAGTTTCACAATCAGCGGAGAGAGAGAGAGAGAGAGAGAGAATGGATGTGGGCAAAGGCATACGAGAGATCGGGGTGGAGGATATAGTGAGGGCGGGGCTCTCCCCGTGGGAAGCCCGCTCTTTCTACGTATCCCTCAGAGATGCCATCTCCAGATCACCGTCGGGGGAGGCCGACCAGATATGGAGGACCGTCACGGACGCTCGGCTGCTCCGCCCTCGTCATCCCCACTCCCTCCACCAGCTCGTGTACTACTCCACCTACCATGGGTGGGATATCTCCCGAAGGGGACCTCCTCTTTACTGGTTCCCCTCCCTGTGAGTCCTCTGCTCCTCCAACCGGTTGCCACCCGTCTCTTCCTTGTTTCTTTTGAACACGACACTGTTTGCTAAGACAAATGCTGCGTTGTCTAAAGATAACTGTCTCTTTTACCGTTTGTTCTTGATTGGTCTGTTAATGAAGTTGAGAGAAAAGCGAGACGCCATTTGCCATTTGATTTCTGTTGGTTGGTAGAGGGGCCTACTGTAAGTTTTCCGCCTGGTTTTGTCCGGGACCAAAACCAAAGTTTTGAATGGCGTTGCTTCTCCTGTATTAGTCGTGTAATTCCTAACTAAAGAGTTAATGGAGTATAGGACGGGTCCTTCTTCTCTGACGTCTATTCAGGTTGTGCTCGTGATAGAATCAAAGTGCATTTCAGTTAGGAGTTAGTGCGAGTGCAAGAAGCTCGTCTTTTGGCTAACGACATAAACGTATTAGATTCCCTTTTTCAATTTTTTGGTAATCATTTTTTCTGTTTCTGGAACAAATGAGCAAGTCCCTACGGCTGGCCTCCAAAGTCTATCTAGATTTCTCGCCGTTGGAGTTAGTTAAATGGGTAAGCTCCTCTCCCTTTTTTGTATATTTAAGGGATCGCTCCTCTCCCTTTTTTGTATATATATAGGGATCACTCCCTTTTCCTTCCTTTTTAGTAGTCTCTTCCTTTTTTGTATATATAGGGATCGCTCCTCTCCTTTTTTTGTATATATATAGGGATCACTCCCTCTTCCTTCCTTTTTAGTAGTACCTTGTTTAAAGCATTCAATCAATAACGGTGTTGCTTTAATGCCTTATGCCTTTTGTGCATCATAGCTTTGTGGCCTTATATAGCTCTTGTTTTAGCCCCGGTGCGAATTTGATTCACACATCGGTATTGTTAAGGTCTCTTTTATGCTTGTCTGAGATAGAATGGAGCCTTTGTGCTTCCAAGGGGTCTTAATGTTCTTCTTTGTCATGGGCTTTGTCTTGTGTTTATGGCTCATCACGACTTGTTTTACATCTAGCTGTTTGTCGGTGCGTACTCTTTGACTAGAGAAAGTTCTTTTTTTTTTCCCAAGACCAAGGATGGGTTTTTTGTGACTATATACGGGGTATATGTTCATCTATATTGCCATGTTTTTTTCCTGGATATTGGTTTAGGGTCTTTAGACGATAGCCTCAGAAAACACTTATTATTAAAAAGAATTTAGAACATTAAAAATTGGTCAGCCGAATAAATTGTGAAAAAAATGTCAAAAACGAAAAAGACACATTTTATCTCCATTATTTTTTGGTTTTTTTGCACTTTTAGTTACCAAATTTTTATTTTGAGTGTACATTTTATTTTTAAGATCTTGACCACCGTTCTTATTCCTGCTGAAAGATTAATTGCTTTAAAATTTGCTGATTTTTTTTTTTTGTTTTTTTCCTCAACTTTGCCGTTTTATACCCGTACAAAATTCGCTGTTTAAAACCCAAAAAACAGTATTTGTGGATATGGTTTAGACAACCATGGTACGGTGCATGGTGCTCTTATTTGCTATGGTCTCCTAAGTAACATGGACACGGCAGATTGGCCCCTGCACCTATGCAGACAAGGCAACAGAGGTAGAGGGACACATCATGACACATTTTGGATTGGGTCTGTGTCAAACCCGATCTAAAATGCATTAAGCCCATTTTCGTTTTAACAAAATGCATGAATATTTGTAGGATTTTTGTATATATACATGAGACCAGATTCAAAACACATTAAACCATTTTTCTTTTCAACAAAATGCATTATATATATATATATAGAGAGAGAGAGAGAGAGAGAGACACACACACACACACAGTATACACCACCATGTCCCCGTACCTGCATTTTCTAAACTTGCCATACCTGTACCTGTACCAAAATCCATATCCATACCCAGGTGATTTAGCTGGTCTCTTGGTGAATGTCTCACCTGCATATTTTCAGTTTGTGGTCAGCTGGATGCTCGAACTTATTTTGTCTAGGATGACCATTTTGCTCAATAGGCTACTCTTTATTTTTTATTTATAGTTGTTTCGTTGGAAATAATTTTCTATATAGCCACTTAAAATCTTTGTCATCATTTAAATGAAATTGATCTTATCATTCGAATTTTTAAAAATTTTGTTTGGCATCTATTATGTTTTGTAATCTTCATGTTATTATGGATGGATTCCTAGATATGGTCAAAATCAACTTGTATTCAAATGGTGGAACTTTCTTTGCTCATCTTAGACGTCTTCCCTTAACATATTTTATAGGATACAATGACATTTAGGTAGTGTTTCTACTTTATGGGATGCATATTGTTCTTAGATTGCAGAACAATTGAAGCAAGAATAAGGATTGAGATAAAAATGACTTCCTGAGATGAAGATGATTACCACTGCCTTGCCAGAAAGATATAGAAAATAACACCAAAGGAGATAATAAATGGTATAGGTTCAAGGCTGTCAAGTTGTTTCTTTATCTACTCCTTTTCATGTTCATGGCTGGTGAAGTGATCACTATAAAACTGCAGCTGGCCATTTCCTTATGTGGAAGTAGAGATTTCAAAACGAGGGGCTTTGACACCATGTGATGTGTTAGAGCTAAATGTAAGTATATGGTATATCTACTCATGAGTATACATATGTTACGTATACTTGTGATGAATACACTATATACATAGGTTTGTTCTTGTAAAACAATTTTCTTTTATTTCTATTTTTATTTCTGTTTTTATTTTTGCTGCAATCTCATGCAGCAGAAATAAGCTCCAACGGCTAGTTGTCTAGCCATTGGAGCTAGTCCAACAGCCAGCATATTTAAAAGTTAAAACCAACTATATATTGTATGTAATGGCCACTGTTGGAAGTCTCTTTCTAGTTTCTAGATATTTTTCACTAATGTTCTATGTATCTCTCTGAGTGATTTAATAATGGAATTCCTTTTTCAGTGTGTTGCCATAGTGCACATTTCTGTTTTCTGATTGTTGTGCTGTGGAGATTCAATTATTGTCACTACGGTTGATTGGAATTTCACAGTGATGAAGGTATATAAAATAACACAAAGGAGATAACATGGTTCGACTTGTATAAGTTGACATTTACAGCTGTCAAGTGTGTTTCTCTCTTCTTCTTTTTCATGTCCATAATGGGAGGAGTGTTTCCTTTTAAATTGAATAGTTTGTTAAAATGCAGTTTGGTAACATCGGTTTTCTTTATATTTAGGAAATATTTTCATTTTGTTGTCAAATTTATCTTTTTTGAGATAGGAAACAGCTGCACAGAGTTGTTTATTGCCTTTCTGTATTTGGCAAATCATGATCAGTTCTGGCTAGATTGACATGATTAGAGATTTCCTTAACAGCAGAACACTTCCTGGAGCTCTTGATAAACAATTTCCTTTGAAGAACTTATCATTAACTTTCATAGTTATTTTGACAAAATTTGGTGGTAAGAGCTAACACTTGCTGAATGAATTGATTATTAGATAGATAATTTTAGCAAATTATGGAAGATTGTCCTAATGAGTAGTGGCCAGAAGACTTTTAGGAGAATTTGTAACATTTATTTCTGAATCAAATTAGTTGTCTTGATAACAATTTTGGATGTAATGCAATATAGGTGCAATATCACTCTATAACCTGTTCAACTTAGTGAATTCTCCTGGCTATGTGCTGGAGTGGGTTGATGTGCCATTTTAATAATGTACTTGAGAGAAGGATATCTGGGAATCCCTATTAAAATGAGCTTCGAACAGCTTGTCCCTTATTAATATCAAGGAGTTTGCCTGTTGTGAAAATATGATCATTGAGTGGAACTGTTCGACTACTTCCCAACTTGAAAGCAGTAGAGGTTTTTCTAATTTGGGGATTTTCTAAAATCATTCACATTAGTCTTTTAATATGACAGGGATTCTTCTAGACAGACAAATTTGGGAAGGTTAATGGAGACTCATGGTCCGAATTTGATAGGTCATGCATACAAAGATCCGATCACAAGCTTCACAGAATTTCAACAATTCTCTGTTGAACATCCACAGGTAATGATGCTATCTTGCAATTAATTCATAAGAATCTTAAGAACTTTTGAAGATTCTATGCTGCACTGATGAATTGTTTCTTGAGTAACTAAAACCGCATTCCAATTCAGGTTTTTAAAGCAGTAAAATTTTGATAGCCTCTTTCGTTTCATGTTTTAAACTTCCCTTGAAGCATAATTACATTTAAAAAAGGTTGATTGAAATCTGCTTAACTTTTTCCTTGTGCAACTTTTTCAAAGTTTTAGAGACATTATAATTTTAGTTTTATGGTTTTAGTAAAATAATTTTGATATTATGTATCATGTGAAGGAACCATATTGTCATACTAATGTTTTGAAATCTTGGTCACAGATGACTGATATAGTTGTCAGCATTTTCCAGGTGTACTGGTCTCTTATACTGAAAGAGCTCTCAATTATTTTCCATGAAGGCCCAAAGCTTATCATTGATGCTTCAGACAGAAGAAAGAATGCTGTCACATGGCTACCAGGGTCGAGATTGAATATAGCTGAATGTTGCCTTTCACCCATGGACAGTCTTGGGAAAGTGGATGATGGTGTGGCCATTATATGGAGAAATGAAGGAGAAGATGAGGGTCCTGTGAAGCATATGACGCTAAGTGAACTTAGGAGCCAAGTGATGTATGCTTGCATGACCACTTGCTTAACTACCTTATGTTGATTGATGTAAATGAAAATAGGTTTCTGGTCTCTGAAAGGACAAACTGTTTGGATATTGGCACATTCTTTTAATTTTTATGGCTCCTTGTTTTGCATGGGACTTAAGTAAAGCCTTGTTTGCAGGAGAGTGGCAAATGCTTTGGATGCAATGTTCTGTAAGGGTGACGCAATTGCGATAGATATGCCGATGACTACAACCTCTGTGGTTGTATACCTGGCCATTGTTCTTGCCGGATATGTTGTAGTATCAATAGCTGATAGCTTTGCGGCAAAAGAAATTGCAAGCCGGTTGAGAATATCTAATGCCAAGGGTATTTTTACTCAGGTAAAAACAACAGCTGGACACTGCATGAGAGCATAATTAATCACTTGAACAATCTCAAATAGATGTTAGATTGTTGAAAGATGTAAATTTTCTCTCTTTTTTTTTTATTCAGCAACTTTGAGGTACAGTATAATTTGTTTAATGACACAATCTTTTTCTCAAACTCAGTTACATGAATTGTTCCAAAAAAAGAAAACCTACCATTGGTTTGTTGTGTTATTTTTCAATTTTTATTTGTTTAACTGAGATATGGATGTAGTTATGGGAAAGTCATCAAGGTCTCTGATACAAATCAAAACATAAAATTGCCTTGTTGTTAGTATTTTTAAGTTTTACATGTTCAACTGAAATGTTGATACAGTTTTGGGAACGTAAGCAAGTGCAATACAAATTAGTGATATAATTCAATTTATCAAATAAAATTGCTCTTAATAAACAATTCAATCTGCACATCCTCTCTCTTGTACAGACTGTGCTTCTTGTGCCAGTTAAATAAAAATGAGAGAAACATATAACTGTTTTGGTATTTTTTTATAATTAGAAAACACATGAACTTGAGTTTTTGTTGATGAATACTCATGTTATTGATATATTGAATAATAAGTAGGCATTCAAAACTTTGTTAGAACTTCTCAGATTTTTGTTCTATAAACACAAGCATCTTGATGATATTTTTCGCTTGAATTTCACTTTAGGAATGCAAAGCTTTTAGTTGGTGGTATTTCTCTTTGTCTATGGATATGGGGCTTAACAGCCACTAAACTGTGTGAGTATTGCGTGTATGTATGTCTGTATCTGTGCATTTGGTGGCAACAGTAAAAGGACCAAAGATCCATGCGGTCATGATAGCGAAAAGTTTTCAATATAAGGCTATTTCCTAGAATGAAAGAAGTTTAAGGTGAACCATATGAATGGTGGATCCTTTCTAGGACAGAAATTTATGCCTGAAAGTATTTGAACATTGGAAAATTAGGTACGAGCTTCTTTCTGATAGAAATGTAGAACTTACTAGTAGTTTCATCTTATCTATTTGTTCCTCTTCCCTTCCATGGTTTTCAACTAGTCCTGCTTATAACTGTTTGTTTTTCTTCATCTTCCAAGGTATATTTTGATGCACAAATTAAAATAGGTGCTTTTTTTAGACATATTCACTGTCCACTTGATGCTTTGTTTGCCTTTTCACACTGGTTACACCTCTTGCAAGAAAAAAACTACTTATATTACGATTTCGTTTAGTAATGCTCCATATTTCCACATATATCTTCAAAATGATCTTTGTTTTTTAATTCTAATTAGGATGCTTTCTGTGCCTACAATTATTTCTATTTTAACAATTATGGAGAAAATCTCTCAACTTTCACCATTTTTTTTTTGTTTTGCTTCCAGGACTTTATAATAAGAGGTGGGAAGAAATATCCTTTGTACAGGTAATTACTTGAGATGTCTTAAGCAGGGTGAAAGATGTACTTATTTGCTGTTTGCTACTATTATAATATTTAGCAGAAATAGTCTTGTTGAATATTGCTACAAAGCAGGGGCAGAGCCAATTGGGGACTAGCAAGGTCCATGCTCTCCAAGATTTTGAAAATTAAAATTTTACATGTTTACATTTTCAAAAATTTTAATTTGACCCTTACAAAAATTTCCAAACACTTAGTGGGATTTTACGTAAAAAACTTAGAAATTTTATCTAATGTCGTTTAGAGAATTGACTCAATCTTTTGGTCTTTGGGGCCTTCACAAGTTTTTCTGAAAATGAATGGGTCCCTTTGGCAATTTTTCAAAAATTTATTTAGTCAATGCGTTTAGGGTATCCACTTGATTTTGGGTCCTTGAGGGCTCAGGGCTTCATTTTTGTTTCACGCCCCCTTTTTTGTTCCACTGTCGTCCTGCCCATCGAAGAATGACCAGACATCTGTTGGATTTCTGTGGCTCTGCCAGTGGCAGTCTCCGTCCTTCTGGTCATCTTAGATAACCTTGCTCTGTTGTATTGAGGTCAGCCGTTGGTTATTTATTTATTGCTTCTTTTCATTTTCCTCATATTATCTTTCAATTTTCATTGTCTTTTTGCAGGTGCTATCTTCTAATTTTTTTTCTTTTCTTGACTTTTATAATGATATTGTTTTGCTCTTTTAATTTTGTTTTTCCATATGTTAAAAAAGATAATAACTTAATAATAATGTGCATAATTTTATTTTTCCATATGTTAAAAGAGATAATGACTTAATAATAATGTGAACATTTGCCTATCATACTTGTAAATATTTTCTTATGGCCTGTACAAGTTGCATTCATGATTCATCCATCCATCTATTCTACGAACAATCAGTTTTGCAATAGAGACTATGAACTAGGAGGGTTCGACTTTAGAACCTACATATATCACTCGTAGCTTTATTATTTTATATATAAAAAGCATTTGTATTTTTATTTAATCAAAGTAAATGGTTTGGTATCTTTGTTAATGTTTGAGAATATAAGAATGAAAATTTGGTCGCTAAAACCTTTTTTTTTTTTCTAAATCCTAAAAATGAAATATGATATCCATAAACATGTAAAACTAGTCATATCAGAAAAGTTTTTTTTTTTCAAACTTAAGATATTTCGTTGTGGGTTTGGAAAGTTATATGGGTGTTGATATATCTCACTAAAAGTTTGTTCTTTCTTAAGCTCCACTACCTCTTGCCTCTTAGATGTTGTCTACAGATAACACAGAGGTTTACTCAGTTTTGCTACATGTATCTTATGCTGCATATGTGCTTTAGTCTAAGGTCATTACACATACCAGATGAAATCCTCCTTATCAAGATGCAAAAAAGTAATGGTTTCTATTCCTGAATGTGAGAGAAAAGGTTATACCGTTATAGTGCTGGGGGAAGGTCATCTTGAATCTAGAGATAGAGAAACATTATCTTGGCTGATTTTTCCTTTCATGAATCTGGTATTATTTTGTTCCTTTTTTTAGTTTACTTAATGGTAACCAAACATAATGTCTAGATGGCTTGGCATTATGAAAATTGAAACATCACTCCTTTTTTGAAACTTGCAGACGTGTTAGAGAAGCTGGTAGTTGCAAAGCTATTGTCATTCCAGCTGTTGGTAAGGATGTGGACCTTCAACTGGAAGAAGGCGACATATCATGGTCCAATTTTATTCAACATGCTGATCATTTGCCCAGGTATTTAAGTTGCTGTCAGTAGCAACTCCTTGTTTGATAGCCATGTGCCAACTGCAATAGGACTTGACTATGTGTTCTTTCGTATGTCAAAGTGTTTGAATTTTGTGCCATTCTGTGGTACTCACTGTATGTTCCTGTCTGATTTGCATCTTTAAAGATAATTTTCTTATTAAGCTTTTTAGTGCCATCTGGTTCTTTTGTAAAACCCTTTTTTGTTTTGTTAAATATATTTGACTGTCGGTTTGAGTTATTCTGCGATATTAGGAAGTTGAAATGCATGTCTTCTACTGTAATTTTATTTTAGTTGGACTAAAATTGTAATTCTGGTTACCACCAGCCCTAATCTCTTTTATCTCTGAGATTAGGGTTACGTTAGGGCCCGTTTGATTGTCGGGTGAAATTTAACGTGGTAAATTTATCATGGTAAATTTTTCTGGAAAAATTTACAGGATGAAATTTCTCCCTCTTCCAATCTGAGGTCCTGTTTGATGCACATGAAGAATTTAACGTGGTAAATGTAACTCTGTTTGATGCACAGGAAAAATTTAACGTGGTAAATTTAACCTTGTTTGATGCATAGGAAAAATTTAACATGGTAAATGTTGTTTTTTTTTTTGTCTTCTCCTCTCTAAATTTGACGTGGGAATTAGGAAGCAGGCCAGGTCTGATATAAACATTACTGGATTTGACATAACTAGATTTTGCTATATCAAATTCAAGTTGGGTAGAACAAGCTAACACGTAATTTGACACTATCAACTAATTGGATGTGTTTCACATGTAATAAAGTATGATTATCATTTTGGGGATATTAGACTATTAGTCGCACTTTCTGTTGAACTGGAATCAATTAAGGATAGACAAGCATCAAGTGAGCAGCATAGCTAATGCGGACAGCATCATTCAGTATTGAGCTATAGCAGATCCCAAGGTTAGAATCAAAGTTAGCCAAGACATCATCCTGAAAATCTCAAATTCAGTAAGCAACCACTGCATCTTACAACAGTCATGCAGAAGACAATCTCAAATTCAAAGAGACAGACAAGGAATTCCTTGTTATCTAAAAAAGAACTTACAATTCTTCATTTTCAAGTCTCTTCTTCAAATACTCTAATGGCATGTGAAACTTAAGAAGAAGATAACCATAACTGTTCAGTAATGGGAAAAGGATCGCTCTGTCAAAAGACTCAAAAAAATTTCTTTAATATACAGTCTTATGTATAACAAGTAACTACAGGAGGATTAACTCAAAACATTGCAAATGGGAGGTGAGTTTCCCTTTTGAAGATAAGACAAGAGGATTAACTGATCAGCTTGTTACTGTGTTCAGGCATTTTGCCTTTTACTTCGTTTAGGCATTCTGCCAAACACGTTGAAGATGTCTTCGAGACCACCATATTTGTTGCTTGTAAATGCTGATTAGCGTGTTCCTCAGGAACAATCCAGATTCACTGGTGGACGTGAAGAGAGTGGTGGCCGTGAAGAGAGTGGTGGCCGTGAAGAGAAAGGTGGCCTAACTGGTATTGATGAAGCGGTCGTTGGCGGTGGATTTTCTGAGTGGAAGGCGCCTGTAGCGGGGAGCGGATTCAATGAGGCCCGACTGAACACGGCGAGGTTCCGGATGGCGAGCCCCCTGTCGTCACCAGCCATTCGTTCCCCTTACCTCACTATCTTCCTTCATGGCTGTTGGCTTCATATGTTTGTTGCAGTTTCGTTCATAACAGCGTCCGATGCTACCTGTAGATGTCGTCTGTTTATCCAATCTTCTTGTCCCACTCTTCTTCTTCAACATCTCCATCCAAATGTCATGATGCATCATAATCCCTAGACCAGATGAACGGAAAAACTGAAAAGGAGAATGGAGGGGAAGAGAGGGAGCAAGAGGAAATGGAAGAGGGGAAATCCGGTGGTCGGGAGATGGCGATGGAGTTGGTACGAAAGATTTGGGTGCAGGAAATGGAGATAGAACAAGCAGAGGAAATAGAAAGGGAGTGGGACAGAGGCGACGAAGGGGAAAGAGGCAGCGAGAGAGGAGGGGAAGGAGAGAGCAAGAGAGGAGAGGCATCTGGTGACGGTGAGGCATCCGCACGACGGTGAGAAGGCAGGAGGGTGGAGGAGCCTTCGAAACAACAAATTCGAGCTCGAGCGGGCGGGTGAAATTTCACCCGCCCGAAAGTCCGAGCTCGCAGCTCGGACTTTCTCGCCGGTGAAATTTCACCCCCTCCCTTTTACGGGAAACGGGTGAACTTTTATCATGTTTGATGCGTTTTTAGTAGGGCGGTTGAAATTTCAACCGCCCGTACATTTTTCAACCCCTCCTCCCATTTTATCCAGGCCATCAAACGGGGCCTTAATGACAATTTTTGAACGTTCTCTCTCTCTGGTCGTAACATGGTATTAGAGCGAAGGGCGTCCTAACGTTGGCAACCAACTAGATTCTCCGGCGACTCCTTTTTCCAGTGACTTCTTCCCTTTCGTTCCCCCCTCTCTCGTCCTCTTACCGTCGCCCATCTCGCTTCCTCTTTAGTCTTTATCCACCCTCAGAGAGGCAGTAAGAGGATAGGGTTTGGTCTTGCTGCGTGGAGGAGGACCTGCTCTCGCCTATGTGGAAGGTGTGATCAGATCCTCAAGTGGATCGTGGAGCAGAATTTATTTGCTGTTCGTGGATGCTGTTTAGAGTATTGAAGCAAAGTTGATCTGCTGTTTGTGGATGTTGTTTAAGGCGTGATCAGATTCTCATGTGGTTCGTGTGGAGCAGAATTTATGCAGAACTTATCTGCTGTTCGTGGATGCTGTTTGGATTAATGTTCTTTATAACGTGCATTGAGGACTGCTAGTCGTATGTGGGCCAACTAAGATTGGAGCTGCAGCAATTATTTGCTGAAACTGCAGTAATCTTCTATCTTCTCTTGTTCTACTGTGTAGAATTGACTCGTAATTGCATATTCTTCTTTGTTTCCTAGCTTGTAATATTCTTATGATTTTTGTTGTCAGTGGAGATATTTTTCTCGATTGTAGTTGACTGTTGCCTATTATACACACATATATTGTGCGCCAATTTTTTTGAGATTTTACTATGGTTGATGGTAATAAGTCCGAATGTTCTAATGAATACAAGATGACTAGAAATTCCTTCTCTTATGGAACCACAATCAAGCTTAGTGGTTCGAATTATTAAATCTGGTCTAGGGTGTTCATGATGTCTGAGGTTGGTCATAGGAAGAAATATATCCTTGAAGAAAATGAACCTATTGAGAAAAAATTGGAAATATGCTGTGTGGAATGAAGACAATAACATTGTGATGTGGATTATGAACGACGTAGAGTCTCGTATAGCTCCAACAATTGCATACTACACCAAGGCCAAAGATATGTGGTCTTTCCTGATGAAGACATATTCTCATGCTACCAATGTTAGTAAGATATTACAAGTGGAAGATAACTTATACAACATACAACAAAGTGATCAAGACTTGTCCCAGTATTTTTCCCTCATTGATTGCTGCATATGAACGGTTAAAAGCCCTTCGCCCACCTTTCCAACAGTGTTATGCATCACACTTTGAGTCCACGTTGGTAGCTAAATTTCTTTTTGGGTTATCTTCAGAATACTCTATGGCTAAGGCACAAATTCTCACAGGCAGTGAACTTCTAGACTTAACAAATACATATAATAGGTTGAGTAGTCTTGCAGTCACTTTCTCTTAGCCTACACATGACACACCAGTCTCTGCACTTGTGGTATCAGGAGGACGTGGCCATAGTTCTTTTGTTGGAGCTAGGGGACGTGGTACAGGCTGTGGTGCAGGTCGTGGTATATTTCAGCGCACCTATTGTGGCAATTTAGGTCATTTAGAGGACCGATGTTGGGATAATCATCCTTATCTCCGTTTTGCTGGTCCACTAGGGCGTGGTGGACGGAGAACCACTGCAGGAAAAGGATCTTCATCTCATGCAACTTCCTCACAGGCTACAACATCTATGGTCGAGTCTCATACTTGTTCTCCTATACCTACATCATATTCTCTTAACTTGAGCAAGGATGAATATGATCTCGTTCTCGCTCAGAGATCTTCATCTACATCTATCAGCATTGTTGTAATGGAGTCGGCCTTCTCTGTTGGTGCCCCTACCAATGACCCATGTATGATATGGATCCAGGCATTGTTGTAACCAACCAAGATGTTTTTATCATTAACCAGGTTCACTACGCCACAACACGTTAGATTGGCTGATGCCAAGTTGTCCCCCATTTTGGGCAGCAATGATATCTATCTCCCACCCTTGAGCACCATTACACATGCTATATGCTCCTCGGTTTGTTAATTTGTTATCTATTAAGCAACTGGCTTGTGACTTACAGTGTAAAGTCATTTTTTATCCTGATTCATGTTCTTTTCAGGACTTACAAACTGAGAAGATGATTGGTGGCGGCCATGAACGTGAGGGATTCTATTTCCTTTCTGTCCCAATAGATGTTGCTGCATTTCATTCATATCGAGGACTTCTTCTTTGCAGTGGCATCTCAGACTGGGTCATCCATCTGTGTCCAAACTTTGTCATATGTTTTCAGATATTTTTGCATCAGAGTCTTTCTTACATGATGCGTGCCAGTTAGGCAAGCTTGCATGGAACAAGTTTCCTTCGAGTGAGAGTTCATCTAGTCAAAGTCTTTTTGATCTGCTTCATGTAGATGTTTGGGGTCCTAGTCGGGTTTCTTTTCGTTCGTGTTCGGGTTTATTCGCAAGGGTCAGCGACAGTGCACAATGCATCACATTTATAACTTTGTTTCTATTGACTATATGAGTACAAGTTTGGTGTAGTTTGATCGAGCTATGTCTAATCACATTATCCCGTCTTCTCACCACCAAACCTTATTAGATTCAGGTAGAAGCAAGCCATGCAGGAGGAAATGGATGTTCTTCTTTCTAGGGAGACTTGAGACTTGGTTGTTCTACTGATGAATTGCGATGTTGTTGGCTCCAAATGGGTATTTTACTATCAAATATCATTCTGATGGTTCAGTTGAATGGTTCAAAGCACGTCTTGTTGTTGAAGGCTATACACAAAATTATGGAGTTGACTTCTTTAAGACTTTTTCGCCCGTGGCACGGTTAGGCACTATTCGCCTAATTATAGCTCTTGATGTCCAGCATGATTGCCCTTTATTTCAACTTGACGTGAAAAATGCATTTCCATATGGAGATCTATTTGAAATTGTCTATATGCAACAACCACCTGGTTTTGAGCGATGGGGGGAATGTTCCAAGGTATGTAAACTAAAAAGGGCTATTTATGGACTTAAACAGAGTCCCTGTGCATGGTTCCATAAGCTAACATAAGTGGTATCTAAGTGTGGATTTCAATGATCACAACTTGATCACTCGTTGCTCATCAAGTGAGACACATTTGGTATAGTGATATTGATTGTGTATGTTGATGATATTGTTCTCACCGGGAAATGTAATCAAGAGATAGCTCAGACAAAGGAATTTCTATAGAAACATTTTGTCACAAAAGATCTTGGTCAACTTTACTTTTTTCTTGATATTGAAGTGGCTCGCAGTAGTAAAGGGGTTGTAGTATCTCAAAGAAAATATGCTCTTGATTTTTTATAGAAATAGGTTTAATGGGGGCTAAACCTTCCATGTTTCTTATGAATTCTTGAGTTCACATTCATAATGATGAATAAGAGATTTTTGACTCTAGATCATACAGATTCTTGATAGGAAAGCTCCTATACTTGACTGTCACTCGCCCTGACATTAGCTTTGCTGTGAATAAGCTAAGTCAGTTTATGGAAAAACCCCGAAAGGTTCATTGGGAGGCTGTATTGAGTCTGAATATATGGCTATGGCTCAAATTACAGCTGAGATGTCATGGGTCAGATTAGTGCTTCTAAATTTGGGCATTTCAGTGAATTTTCCCATGAAAATGTATTGTGATAGCAGGGCAGCAACCTATATTGCAAACAACCTTGTTTTTTATGAGAGGACGAAACACGTTGAAGTGGATTGTCATTATATTCAGAACTTGTACCAAGAAGGAGTTATTAGTACTATTCATGTTTCTTCTGAAGATCAGACAACTGATATTTTTACCAAGGCTCTTCCCATAGGGGATTTCTTGAGAGGATGTAACAAGCTGAGCATGGTTGATATCTATGCTCCAGCTTGAGGGGGAGTGTTCAATACATTTGACTGTTGGTTTGAGTTATTCTGCAATATTAGGAAGTTGGGATGTGAGTCTTTTGCTGTTATCTTATTTTATTTGGACTAAAATTCTAATTCTGGTAACCGCCAGCCTTAATCTATTTTATCTCTTAGATTTTGGTTATGTTAATGACAATTTTTGAACGTTCTCTCTATCTGATCGTAACATGTTTCATGATGCCGACAGGCCTGATCAATATTCTCCAGTTCATATGCCAATCAATGCAACAGTTAACATACTGTTCTCTTCAGGAACTACAGGTGATTTTTATTCATCATGCTTATCAGTCTCCTATATGTGTTTCATTTGTGTAATAGGTTATGTCTCTGATATTATGCAGGTGACCCTAAAGCCATTCCATGGACACAACTGTCTCCTATCCGATGTGCTGCAGATTCATGGGCACATATTGATACTAAAGTTGGAGATGTTGCTTGCTGGCCCACAAATTTGGGCTGGGTAATGGGGCCAATCATGCTGTTTTCATGTTTCTTGTCTGGGGCAACACTTGCACTTTATAATGGATCTCCACTTGGTCATGGATTTGGAAAATTTGTGCAGGTAAAATATGTAATTCTTGCATCTTGAGTTTTTTTTTTTTTTGACAAATCCCTATCTTCGTGAAGCTAAGTCACAATTATTAATAGGATGCAGGTGTTACTATGCTGGGTACAGTCCCAAGTTTAGTGAAATCTTGGAAAAGTTCCAAGTGCATGACCGGATTTGAGTGGAGTAGCATCAAGTATTTTACCTGACCTGTAGCATTTTGATGTTGTTCAAGATGATTCTAAACACTTCCGTGTTTGCTTACATCTCCATAAATTTCAGGGTATTTGGTTCTACTGGTGAATCTTCAAACATTGATGATGATTTGTGGCTTTCTTCACGAGCATATTTCAGCCCAATTATTGAATGTTGTGGTGGTACAGAACTTGCATCTTCTTATGTACAGGGAAGCGTCTTGCAACCACAGGCATTAGGGGCATTTAGCACGCCATCAATGTCTACAGGCTTTGTTATCCTTGATGATAATGGAAATCCATGTGTAAGATTCTTTTTCAGGCCTTTATTGTTTGGAGCTGTCATGGTCACTTTTTTTATGCAAAATTTAAAAAGGAGGATTCACTCTGTCATCCTGGCAGCCAGATGATCAACCTTGTGTTGGTGAAGTGGGTCTGTTTCCTGTCTACATGGGTGCGAGTGATAGGCTGATTAATGCTGATCATGACAAGGTTTACTTTGATGGCATGCCAACATACAAAGGGATGGTATGATGTTTTTTCTTGTTTCTTCTGCTCATCTGTTCTTCCCCCATACATTCCTCCACACCCTATGCAACAAGAACTGAAGTTGAAGCTAAAATAGATATCCTCAGATTAGTAAAGATAGAATTGGTTTATGTTACCCAACTTCCTTCCATTTGATTGCTGGTCATGTGAGGCAACTTTTCAGCATTAAGTTTTTCATTCTACAGACATCAAAAGTAGTTCAAATAAATGGTTCAAAAACAAGGGCCTGTATTTGTGCCTCATCTTTGACTTTGGCCTGAATACGTGAGTATACTGTCTGGTCCATTTTCAAACTCATTGTGCTTACATGTTTCAATTTCAAATGCAAAGCGTCTAAGGCGGCATGGGGATATAGTTCAGAGAACAGTTGGAGGCTATTATGTTGTCCAGGGGAGAGCTGATGATACGATGAATCTGGGTGGCATCAAGGTACCTTTCCCCTACTTGCATTAGTTTTCTTTCTAGTTTTGCTGGGACAGAAGAAGTAAATCAGAAATCAAAGGTCTCAAGTCTAACCATGGTGATTCAGGTCAGTGCAGTTGAGATTGAGCGTGCTTGTAACTCATCTGATGACAGTGTGCTTGAAACAGCCGCTGTTAGCATTAAGCATTTCAATGGTGGACCGGAACATCTTGCTGTAGTGGTTGTACCAAAAGAAGGATCAGTGCCAGATCCAGATCAACTGAAGGCAATTTTTTCGAGAGCCATCCAGAAAAATCTCAACCCTTTATTCAAGGTTACATTTTGTTTGTTTTCAAGGATTTCCTTTCAGCAGCACCTGTCAACTTATTTGATTACCCAAACTACAGTCAAGAAAACATGCACTCACAAGAATCTCCATGTATTTGACAACTTTCTTTGCAGGTTAGCTTTGTTAAGGTCATCGAGGAATTCCCTCGAACTGCTTCAAACAAGATACTGAGGAGAGTTCTGCGTGATCAACTGAGACAGGAGCACTATGCAAGAAGTAAACTGTGAAATTACCACTATTTGGTGCTCTTGAAGCATGTAGCTGCTTTCCATTGATAGCTTAAATAATGTGATATGTTTGAGTTTGAAAATATATTACTTACGAGTTCGGTCGGAAATCCAAGCTGGTTGAATCCCAATTTGTATTTTTGGTTTTATTATCAGTTCCTTAAAGGAATAGGCTATTATTTTACCCTCATGATTGCAAGACATTATTATAATGAGTCAATGAACCAGCCGTTCAATGCTGCCAGACTTTAATTGCAGTGTTTTTTTCCTCACTTCTTGCTTAACATCTGCCAAAACTTGCATGGTATCTCCGCAACCCATAAAAGATAAAAGGGAAAAAGGAAGAGTGGTTTGGTTCCACAATCTCTGTTTCTCCAACTTTCTTCTCAGAATCTCTGATTTAATTTGTCTCCAATCTCCCCTCTTATTTCCTCTTTCTTGGATGCCCACATCTAATTTTTCTGACGTGATACATCTGTTTTAAAATCTGCGATGATCTCTGTCTTATCTGAACACATGATCTGTCTCACTATCTTTTTCACCGTTTGGAGTACTGATTTCCTGTGTCTGCCACCTGGTTTCCTACATGTGTGGATTCATTTTCAACTATTTTTTGCATCAGATCTAAATTTCTGTGTATAACTGTTTTTTGGTGTCTAATTATTATCTTGTTTCTGAATTTTTTTTGTCCTGGTCTCAAATATTCTGTTCTACAAATTGTCTTATGCCTTTTATTCTATCTGCCCTAACCAAGGCAGCTTTGTGGTATTCTGAATTCCCGTTCATTCTATTAGTCAGTTCTTATTCCTAGGGATTCCTGTTTTTCACATTATGGCCTATCCTCAAGCTTTCTCTTCTTGACTTAAGAGGCAGATAATTCTTTCCCTAAGGAGGTAGGGGCTATTTAGTCACCTGAATGGATTTGTACTAGTTTTTGTATTCACATCACCTCAAACACAAGATGACAAAGGAGGACATTCTACCATATTCATCAGGAACACCGAATATCTTTCTTAATTGTGAGATTAGAGAGATCAGTTATTGGTTGCCTGTGCTATATCCACTTTGTCATCAAAAGTTCTTGCTGCAATTTTAGAGGATTGTATTTGAGGAAAGTTATGGCAAAGGTTGGTGGGTACCAGAATTTTGTTTTTCAAGGAAATTTCATGTTGAAGAAAGATTCCAAGACCATCTTGGTCTATAAAAAATGAAGAGCATAGTACATCAATTGGCCATTATTGGATGTTTGATAAGCGGCAAAAACATGGTGCAACAAATTTTGAGCTTATTGGAGTCTATTATTGTTAAGATATGGTTCAGGTCAACTCAGACCCGACCCATCTTCACCACACGCCACCCATAATGGGTGGTGACATACTCGTAATTTTTATTGTTGTTTTGCGTATTTACTTATAACACAAATTAGTATATAGTAATGACAAGGGGTAGGCGCCCAACCTATGGCCTTCTTTCTTCTCTCTCTCTTTTCTCGACCAACTTGTTCCCTTCTAATCTTTTCACACCTCCTTAAGACTTTGTGATATATATCAAAATCTTACATGGTATCATAGGAGGGTTTTGTCAATGAAATCTTCTCACACCTCCTTAAGACTTTGTGATATATATCAAAATCTTACATGGTATCAGAGCAGGGCTTTGTCAATGAAATCCTCTCACACCTCCTTTAAGACTTTGTGATATATATCAAAGTCTTACATGGTATCAGAGCAAGGTTTTGTCAATGAGAATGTTGAGTAAAAAATTTTGATTTTTTCTCTAATATCTGTTTTATTGTCCTAATCCCAAAATCTCTGATTTCTACCCTAAGCTCTAATTTTCTGCCTAATCCCAAAATCTCTTATTTCTACCCTAATTTTTGTTTTTCTGTCCTAATCCCAAAACTGTTGTTGTCTGCACTAATTCCTAAATCTACCGTGCCCTAATTTTCAAAGTCGTCTACCCTAAGTTCCTACCCTTATAGGTCCAGTCTCTTTAAGTTCAAATATGCATCACAACCGCAATTTTACTATATTGTCGTCCAGTTTCCTCTCTCAACTTATTTCACAAAAGTTGAACCATACCAATTATTTGACATGGAAACGTCAAATAGTTCCCTTTATCAAGAGTCACCGTCTCTATGGACATTTCAATGGCACCACACTTGCGTCACTAGAATGGATCATGCAGGAAGTGAAGAATGTTGTAGGGCATGTTCAAGAAACCATTGCAGAAACCAATCCTGAATATGAGACGTGGAATTGGATGACTCATGATCAGTCCCTTGTTGCACATATTGCCTCCATGCTATCAGAGGATGTTCTGGCGGGCGTTGATGACGATCTTTTAGCACCTGAATTGTGGAATGTACTTGCTACTACATATTCTAAAGTATAACAAGCGATATTCCTGCAACTCAAGAGGCAGTTTCAAGATATGAAGCGAGGAACATGCACAGTTTTGCAGTATATACATAAGATTAAAAATGTCAGCGATCAGCTTGCAATCATAGGACATCCAATCAGTGACAATGACAAATCAGATTTTGATGTTTTTTACACTGCTTTAGCAGTATTACCTATTCTTCATTCTTTTGAAGATTTGAAAGCGAAATTGATTCAGCATGAAGCAAGTCGTATACATCAACAAAAATTATTGCTTCTAGCAGTCATAATGTGTTGGTCACTAGCACCCACGGTTTGCAAGGAATTTGTCCTAGTGTTTGGAACTCATAGGCAGGGACAGGGAGAGGTATTCTTTCTACACCAAACACAAATGCACATATGAATGTACCACGAATGATAGCTACTTGTTTTTATTGCAATAAGAGAGGTCATGTGAAGTAGAATGTTGACATAATTGTCAAAATAAAAGAAAACAGGCCAGGTGTGACAATAAGGCAGCAGGGCCAATTGTATCGAACATGATAGCTGCACCAAACATTCCTCATAATGTGCAACAGATCTTAATGACAGCTTTGTCCAAAGTTAATCTTAAACAAGACGAGGAAGGATTATGGTATGTGGATTCTGGTGCGCGGTTCACGTGACTAATGTTGCAGGTAAGCTTTTTAGTAATCTCCCTTTTTTAGCTAAAGGCTCAGTTGTTACAGGAGATGGTTCCCATCACAAGATTTCTCATATTGAAAATGCACAAATATCTATATGTTTCATTCTTCCCTACCTTTAAAAAATGTCCTTGTTGTTCCAGATGTCCACAAAAATATTATTTCTGTGTCAAAGCTTATTGATACTCATTTTTCTATTGAGTTTATACCTTCCTTAGTTTATGTCAAGCAATATTATCTTTCGCAAAGCATAGGGCTTTGCTCGTATCGTACGATACGTATCGTATAGGTTGAAGAAACCTATATGTTACACTTGCGATATGCGATACGCTCACGTATCGCAAGCGTATCGCCCGTATCGTACGATATGGGTTAAAACACAAACTTCTTTATTTTTAAAGTTTAAAAACACTCCTCCCTCCCTCTCTCTTCTTGTATTTAAAGACTCCAAGAGACGTAGGCAGGAGAGATTTTGTCCATTTTCATAAAAAATAACCAAGGATTCATCGATTTGGGAGATATTATCGTTGAATCATGAAAGATGATAACTATATGTTTTGAACTTATAAAATTGTGATGTAATCTAAGTCATAAAACTTCAAGTCCTAAGACTCTGAGGGCCCATTTGATGCACAAGAAGAATTTAACGTGGTAAATTTATCATGGTAAATTTTTCTGAAAAAATTTACAGGATGATATTTCTCCCTCTTCCAATATGAGGCTCTGTTTGATGCGCATGAAGAATTTAACATGGTAAATTTAACCATGTTTGATATACATGCAAAATTTAACGTGGTAAGTTTAACCTTGTTTGATACACAAGAAGAAATTTTCGTGCTTCTGCTTGAGAATGTCTTGTAGTCACCAGAAGTATTCTATTAAAATGCTTAATTGTTAGTAAGTGATGCCACTGCATGAGAATGTCTTGTAGTTGCTAGAAACAGGATGAATATGTCTTATTCTTGCACTGTAGATAGCGAGATGAAGATTGGTGCATACTAACGTTTTTGTAGCAGTTTCTAATCCAATTCACAACAAGAGTATTCCGTCAAGCAATACAAGTTTGACTTTGCTTTGTGTGGCAGATCTGCTTCCTCTGTTGCAATATTACATAGTAAGATCAAAATCATCCTCCTGCTTTTGTTATATAGATGGGCCTGAAAATGGGTCAGATAAATGCTTGGAAATGCCATTTTAAGGTCACACTCCCAAATCCCCTTTGCATTTAGCTGTGCTGAAACTGACCCTTTGGTACCATTGTCTACAGTTCTAAACCAACTTTAATTTGCTGAAACCGACCCTTCAGGCATTTCATCAAACAAGTGTTCTGCACTTCGGACTTCATCACAACCGGCATAAAACCTTACCAACTTCATCCTCAAACATGAGTTTCCACTTCAGAACTCCCACCCGCCATTGAGGCTGCCGTTCAGAAACTCCCCGCTCCCTCCACATCATGTTTTCTCTCCACAACTTCCCCCTCCTCATCCTGTTTTCTCTCCACAACTTCCCCAACCAACTGCTCCCCAGGGGAGCACATCCACCCCTGTTTCACTACCCACAGACCCATAACCCATGGCCACCATCACCAAATCTTCCCCACCCTCTCTCCCTCTTCCTCCCTCTTACAGATCGAGACGAATTGATCCCAACAACTATTTGGCTTAACGCCCAAATGCAGAAAAAAACACCCAAATGCAGAAAAAACGCCCAAATGCAGAAGCGAGAGAGATAGAGAGACTCACCGGGCGGAGGCAGGTCGTCTGGCGCGAGGGAGGAGGAGCTGCGGAGGGAGGTGGTCTGGCGTGAAGGAGGAGGAGCTGCGATGGGAGCTCGTTTGGCGCGACAGTGAGGAGGCACGAGGGAGGAGGAGCTGCCCGATATTGCTACGTCGAGCGGGTGAAAATTTCACCCGCTGGAAAGTCCGAGCTTAGAGCTCGGACTTTTGAGCGGGTGGAATTCCACCCGCTCCCTTTTGGGTTAAACGGGTGGAATTCCACCCCGTTTGACGGCAACTTAATCGGGCGGGTGAAATTTCACCCGCCCGTACAAATTTTTCTTTCCCCGGTGGATTTCAACCGCCCATCAAACGACCCTAAGTCCTAAGATTCTATAAAATTTTCAAGTTTAAAATTGTGTTGGATGCTTATTATGTTATTTTGAATATCTGATTTCTTATTTTTGAATGTGTTGTTGATACACGTGAATTTTCCTTATGTGTGATAGTCTTTTTTGTATCTGAATATATTTTTCTTGATTTTTGATTTTTTGTTCATTTTTTCAGTTTTTAATGACTTTTTTCTATTCTTTTCTGATTTTTAAATATTTTTGAAAATAAAAAAAAATAATTTTACGATACACTACCCTACGTTTGCGATACATTACGATACGATGTATAGGTCAAACCGACCGATACGTGATACGCTACGCCTTTTATAACATTGTTGTCAAGGATGCTCGAACCAAGAAGATATTTGTTAAGGGAGTTCGCAAAGGAAACATGTACGTCATTGAAGAAGCTCCAAAAGTGTCCAAGTCATATGTTTCAGATTCATCTTTTCCCAATTAGAGTGAAGTCAATATAACAGAGGATGACAAGCTATCCATTTGGCATGGTCGTTTAGCACATTGTAGTTTGTCTTTCATTCAAAGTCTTATTGCAGACATATTATTATATAAGTCCAATCTAGATTTAGCCAATGAGGCTAGCATGTACTCAAGCTGTCATATTTGTAAGAGCTATGCTCTCCATTTTCAATCAATAAATAAGCGAGCTTCGAAGTTATTTGATATGATGTTTGGGGGCATGCTCTTATTTCTTCTTCTAGGAGCAAGTATTATGTTGTTTTTATTGATTCTTATTCACGTTACACATGAACTCATTTCATGAAAAGCAAATAAGAGGTTTTCCGCTTGTTCACTCAATTCCATGTTTTGGTCCAAAACAGATACTCTAGAAATATTGTACATTTCCAATGTGATGGTAATGGTGAGTTCATCTCCTGAGTATTTACTAAATCATGGGATCACTAGACAAATTTTCTATCTACATACACCACAATAGAATGGTGTTGCTGAAAGAAAACATAAACACATAGTTGAAAGTGCACTAAGTAAGCTGCATGACACAGATGTGCCCATGAATTTATGGATTGAAGTCTTCCGTACGCTGTTCATGTCATTAATCAACTGCCACTATCTATACTTGAAGGAGAATCTTCATTCTTTATTTTACATCAAGAACAACCAAATTATGATGTATGTTATGTTCATGTTGATGTTTCCTTGATAAATAAGTTTCAAGATCGAGCTGTTATGCACAAATTTGTGGGTTATGCAGAAAATCATAAGGGCTATAGATATTACAATCCAAAGACTGGTTGCGTGCATATTTCACAACATGTTGTTTTTGATGAGTTCAGATTGAAGGACTTAAAGGAGCCATGTTTAATACAAGGGATAATACATATGATTCATGGCTAAACGCCAAGATATTAGGTCAAGGAGTTCATGCAGACCACACACAGTGAAAAAATTATGAATGAATTCGAGACAGCCTTAGATGTTCAAATGGACAGCATGCCTCCATCTACTCAAACGAACAATACGTCTTCACCTAATTGTTTTTCAGAAATAGTATATACTCGACGATCAGCTCCAGCAACTGCTATCACTTGCACATGTAGATCAGAACGTGTGCGATACCCCATTGATAGATGGGTAAGTTATGATAACTTCTCTTTAGATTTTCAACTTTTTATGATAGAATTGAGGAAAATTGTGGAGCCAAAATGCTATGTGCATGCATGGTGCCCGCCTACCAATCAAAGAGGCAAAGAGTCTACGTAAGCTCACCCGAAAGCTCGAAGAGCTTTCGGAGCCAGAGAGGAGAGAGTGGCAAAGGGGCGAAGCGACTTCTCGTAGAAGCTTCTTAAAGCAAACGCTTCGTTGCAAGAGTAAATATTGGGTCGAGGCCATGAATGAAGAAATGACTGCTTTAAATGAATGTCAAACTTAGGAGATTGTCCTTCGTCCAGATAATAAAAATGTAGTGAGTTCAAAATGAGTTTACAAACTCAAATATAAACTCGATGGAAGTATTGATAGATATAAGGTTCACCTTATGACTAGAGGCTTCACTCAACAGCACAGAAAAGATTATGATGAGACTTTCAGTCCAGTTATCAAGATGGGAACGATTCGAGTTATCATTTATCTTGCAGTCTTACATGGATAGACTTTATATCAGTTGGATGTTAACAATGCTTTTCTTCATGGTTTTTTAAAGGAAGAAGTATACATGGAACAACCTCCAGGTTATGCTACCAATGATCCAATTCAATGGGTATGTAAATTATAAAAATCGATGTATGGGCTTAAGCAAGCATCTCGTTCAGGGTTCGATAGATTTCCTCTTTATATACAGCAGGCTGGTTTTCTCAGAAGTTCACTTGACAATTCCTTATTCATATATCATTCAAGTGAAATTACAACTTGGTTACTCATATATGTAGATGACATAGTTCTTATTGAAAATTCTTCATGTCATATTTATTATGTTAAGGAAGTATTGACGCACCAATTCAAGATAAAGGATCTCAGTGAATTACGGTATTTTTTGGGTGTTGAGCTTGATAGAAAGGGTGACATGTTAACTCTTACGCAACACAAATATACTTTTGATATTTTGGATAGAGCATGTATGACAAATTGCAAGCTCATAAATACTAGGAGTTTTTCAACACAAAATTGAATGTCTCTTATGAGAGTGATACATACTCAAATCCTATTTTTTATCGGAGTATAGTTGGCATGTTGTAATATCTTATTTTTACACACCTAGACATAATATATGTAGTAAATCAAGTTTCTTAGTTTATGCACGCACCCACAGAAGGACATATGGATGCTACTAAACCTATTTTGCGTTATCTTAAGACTATTTTTGGGGATGGACTTGTTTACACAAGACAGTCAACTGATTTGAATGGACATACCATTTTCACCTATACTAATGCAGATTGGGTAGGTGATTCAGATGATAGACGTTCAGTTTCAGGTTATTGTATCTTCCTTAATTTCAATCTTATTTGCTGGAGTAGCAGGGAACAACATGCAGTTGCCAAATCGAGCACTGTGGTAGAATGTAGGGCAATGGGTGTTGGCATAGCTGAAGCTTCATGGTTGCGCCATCTTCTTGGGGAACTTTCCCTTCCCATTGCTCAATCATCTCTATTTTATGATAACCAAAGTGCGATCAAGATTACTTTCAATCCTATTCTACATAATCGCACAAAGCATATAGAGATTGATCAACACTTCATTCGCCAAAAGGTTGAGGAGAACGAAACTGTTCCTACTTATTATATATCCACGTCTCAACAAGTGGCTAATCTATTTACCAAGGGTCTCACAGGGCATCACTTCTAGGAATTGAAGAATAAGTTGTGCATGATCAAACGTCATGCACAACTTGAGTGGGGTTGTTAAGATATGGTTCGGGTCAACTCAGACCCGACCCATCTTCACCACACACCACACATAATGGGCGGTAGCATACTTATAATTTTTATTGTTATTTTGTGTATTTACTTGTAACACAAATAAGTATATAGTAATGACAAATAAGCATACTTATAACATGAGGCCCTCTTTCTTCTCTCTCTCTCTTTTCTCAAGGAGCTTGTTCCTCTTCTCATCTTCTCACACCTCCTTAAGACTTCATTTGGCGGTTTGGTGATATACATCAAATCTTTATAATTATGTCCTCACATGCAGTGCAACAAATTTTGAGCTTATTGGAGTCAATTATGTCCTCACGACATTGCTGTTTGCTAAAGCTTCTTAAGTTTGAGGACTCGCATGGCAAATTTTTTACGATATGAGATTGCATTAAACAAATTTTGAAGAGACTCGTGCACAAGAAAATACCCAAGATATTCTTGTTACAAGGGTTGCCCATGGGCAAGATAGAGAAGGCTATAGATATTGTAACGCTCGGCCTTTTTAGCTGGACGGGTCGGGTCAAGGTCCAGACCCGGACCCGAGCTCCAGGCGCGATAGAAGCCCCGACGCAGTCCGTCTCCCCTTCCTCGTTTCTTCTTCTCCCGTGTTTCCCTCTGCACTTTTTCCTTAGCCACGACCGAAACCCAGCGAAGAAGAAGCAAGTCACAGCGACGGAGGGTGGAGCAGCGGCGACGGAGGTGGCAGTGGCGGCAGCGGCGACGGAGGTGGCAGCGGCGGCGGCGGCGACACTTTGGTAAACTCTCTCCCCCTCTCTTTTGTGTGATTTATCCCTCTTTGCCGCACGTCCCCTCTTCCTCTCTCTTGCCACTCTCTTTCCCCCTTGCTGCTAGCTCTCTCCCACACGATCCCTCTCTTCACTCACCCTCATTCCCCCACCTGCTCTCTCCCTCTTCTCTCACGCATTCACCCTCACCGCCGTCTTCCATGTTTCTTCTGAACCCTCTTTCCTCACTCTCTCTTCTGTCCACCCCTTTTGACAGCGCCCTCCCCCTACCCTCACGTTTCCTACTTGAGCTTTTCTCCCCATTCCCTATTTGTTTTTCCATTTTTCCCCTATCGAGCATGCTTGCTCACTGTTTTCAGCATGGTTTGTTAGGATTCCAGCTTGGGGAATGTGTTTTTTCCCTCTTAGCAGCTATAGGCGGTGTTGGTGGTGGCGGCACTGCACGATTGGCGCCGTTGAAGTCTGATTGAACGTTTGAAGGGGCCTGTCGGAGGCGTCACAGCAGTTGGGATACTTAGATTGGGGTGAGCAAGGTCTAATTAAGCTTAAATTGATGGATATTACCCTCTAAAGCATGTATAATTATTGTTTGAGCATGCTAGAAGGTAGAATCGATGATTTAGGATGCATATTAGTGACCTCGCTTTTTGGGGGAAAGTGTAGGGTTACGTTGGAGAAGCATTGATTCATGTCTATGTTGTTCTTTTAAGCATGATGGATGAATTCTCGAAGCGTTAGGGAATCATGGTAGGGATTGTGTGGTTGAGGGGAAGATTTATTACCGTTTTAGTGAGCGCATAGCACACGTTCTTGTGAATGGGTGCGTCTTGAAGTTATATAGGGAAAGAGTACGTAAATTAGTTGTGCCTTTGGGGTTGACACATTGATTTAAAGACAAAGAAAGTTGAGGAAGGAGTTAGTGATAGGTTAATTGATGGTTGAGGGTTGATAGTTCGAGGCGGCGTCAAGATGTAAGGAAGAGGCCTATTGGAGAGCTCGTTGGTCGACACTACCCGTCGACACCCTCTTGAGGCAATGACACGTGTCTCAAGGATTTTATTTTGTATTTGTTCGTATTTGTCTGAATTGTGTACGTATCTAGTAGAAATCTTATTCTTGTTTATGTTGCAGGTGCACCCGGCACGTCCCGTCGACCTTGAGTTCGTAGCTCGAGGAGTTTTGAAGAGTTTTGTGAGTGCGCCACAGGTATGGCGACATTCCAAGCAAATCCATGCATGAGCAACTGTGTGATTGTGTGTTCCTAGGATCACGGGATCCTAGGATTGTAATGTGAAATGATTGAATGCCTTGTGAATGAGTACATGTATGTTTGCATGATAATATGAATGGTTTTGAAAGGTTATTAGTAGTTTGTTTTGAAAATACTACGCTTTTGCATATGCATGCTAGAATTGATGACTGTTTAGGACAGATGAGGCGGGATATCGAGTCGAGTGTCTCCTCGACCCCAATTATGCATTAGAAAGCATCATAGAATGATAACTGTATAGGACAGCTACGAGCTAACTGCAGATCGAGATTACTCTCTATGGATTGGCTAAGCTTTTCAAAGATGTGATTGATGTGAGGATTGATGTTATGATTGATATGAATGTGTATGATTGAAGGTATATGACTGATGTGCATGTGAATGATATAAATGCAAGTGTTATGTTTAAGCAGGCCTTGCATGAGATTGAAATTGTGTTAGTACGGCCATTAAGTGGCCTTTATGTGTCATACTATTACACGACATGATGATGGATGACTTTGATAATTGTTCTCTTATTTGAGCCATACATGAAAGGGCTTGGTATTTTTCTGGCTTGTTGTCATACTGCGAAGGCTAAGCCTTCAGTTGTTTCATTTTTCAGGTTTTGGCAGACTCAAGGCAGCAGGTTGAGCAGATGACTTCACTCACGTCCTATTGGAGAGGTTTTGGGTTTGGTTTGGATAGTGCCGGCACGTCTTATTTTGGGTCTTATTGATGCCTTGTTTTTGTTAGGCATCAATTATACAGTTTGGGGCATTTTTGTTACACATAGATGTGATTTTGTATGAACTGAAATGATTGCATTATGAAAGTTAGCCCCATTGTTTTGAACGGCTTGGCTCATCGTCCTTTTGAATTGTTGTGTAGTCACGCCTCAATGTTTGATGTTTAAAAGAAAGAAAAAAAATGTTTTGAGTGTCAAAAGGTTGGGGTGTGACAGTTTTGGTATCAGAGCCATGGCAAACCCCAATAGGGATGTGAGTTAAAGCCCATCTGTGAAGCCGTGTTGCCCAGGTGCGCATCGTTTCTTATTGTAGTTTTGATTTTTCAAGTATGAATACATAATGTAATCGATGTTTTGAGCTCTTTGCTAAGGCACATTGTGAATTGATTTATGAGTTTGGTCTTAAACGTGATTTGAGAATAAAGGTTCTTGTTTGTACAGATGGAATATCGGCGTAGGGGTAAGAAGCGCGTTGAGCCTTCTACTGAGGCTCAAAGGGAGCCAAGTCCGGCTCATTCTGACGCGCATACCCCACATGATGACAGCACATCAGGGCAACAGAATGCCCAGGCGAGTGTGGGTGCCCAAGCCCCACCGAGGCAGACTCCACCAGTGGATCAGCAGGCTCTATTGCTGACGACATTGCAGACTTTGACCTCACTTGTGCAATCGATGGCAGGTAACCAGAGGAGCCAAGCATCTCCTACTGGAGACACCACCGCACCACCTAAGGAGAAGGCAACAACAATGTCATTCAAGCAATTTTTGTCGATGCAACCGCCTGTCTTTACTGGAGATGACAGTCCAGACAAGGCAGAAGAATGGGTTGAAGAGATTGAGCGTATATTTGAGGTTCTGGAGGTACTAGGAGGCAACCAAGTAAACTATGGCTCGTATATGCTTAAATGTGATGTTAAAAGATGGTGGAAATCGACTCGAGAGATCCGGTTTGCAGACCCTCAGTCGATCTCTTGGAAGCAGTTCAGAGATTCATTCTTTAGTACATACTTCCCAGCTCATGCCAAAAACAAGAAGATGCGAGAGTTCCTTGATTTACAACAAAATCAATTAAGCTTGGAGGAATATGTCACGAAGTATCGTCATTTGGAGGTGTATTGTCCACACCTCTACACCACAGATGAGGCTAGAGCTGACAAGTTTATATATGGGTTGCGTGATGGACTTCGAGGCAGAGTTATGTCTAACAGCCCTCGCAACTTGGACGAGGCAGTCACTATGGCAAGACGCATGGAAGAAGATTGGGCTAGGACTCAGAGGGATCATCAAAAGAAAACTTCTCAGCACACTCAGGGTGGGCGTATGCCAGTCAAGCACCAACATCCTACAGGCAGGGCAAGGCCTTATGAAAGGTGTGATGACAGAACATTCAGGCGGAACAGGCCAGGCCGCAGTGAGACCACTCAGGGGTAAGTGGCCTCTCCGACTTCACCGAGGTGTCCCACTTGTTCTCATGCGCACCCCGGGAAGCCGTGCTATCGGGTGACGGGGGCTTGTTTGCACTGCGGAGGTATGAGACATTTTATCAAGGATTGCCCGTTGAAGAAAGAAAAAGACTTGAAGAAGCCCGAGGCCGGTCCTTCAAGCACGCGACAGACGACTGGACGTGTCTATGCCACTACTGTGGGGGTGCTTCAGGCACACGACCTTGTTGAAGGTATTTTACTTGTTGGTTTTCATATTGCTAGAGTGTTATTTGATGCTGGGGCGACCCATTCTTTTATATCTAGTCGATTTGCTACTTCTCTAGAAGTGTCGGCTAGAAAGATGTCGTATGTGTTAAAAGTTGTTAGTCCTATGCATGCTCAAGAGTCGTGTAGTGAGTATCTACCAAATGTGGACGTGGAGATCCATCAACATCACTTACCTGCACAGTTGGTGATTATAAATCTCAATGAGTTTGATGTGATTTTGGGCATGGATTGGTTATATGTGCATTATGCCAATATAGATTGCAGGAAGAAGCAAATACAGTTGTTGACTAATGACATGCAGCCTGTGGAATTTCTTGCTCGCAAAGCTAGTCGAACTGACAAGATAATGGTGTCTGCAGTGAAGGCTAAGTGATGGATAGAAAATGAAAGTGTTGCTTTCTTGGTCAACGTGTTGACCAATGAGGCCGAACCGGTGAGGTTGCAAGATGTTGCAGTTGTGAGTGAGTACCCCGATGTGTTCTCGGAGGAATTGTCAAGTTTGCCTTCAACGCGAGAAGTTGAATTCAAGATAGAGTTGCTGCCAGGAACCGCTTCCATTTCTAAGGCACCCTACCGTATGGCACCGGCAGAGTTAGAAGAATTGAAGAAGCAACTGCAGGAGCTCTTAGACAAGGGCTTCATCCGACCTAGTTGTCACCTTGGGGAGCACATGTATTGTTTGTGAAGAAGAAAGATGGGACAATGCGCTTGTGCATAGATTATCGTATGTTGAATCAAGTTACCATCAAGAATAAGTATCCGCTTCCAAGAATTGAAGACTTGTTTGATCAGCTTAAGAATGCAAAGGTTTTCTCCAAGATCGATCTGAGGACATGATACCATCAACTTTTGATATGAGAGGAAGATGTTTCTAAGACTGCTTTTCGAATTAGATATGGACACTATGAATTCAGAGTCATGCCTTTTGGGTTGACCAATGCTCCCGCAGCGTTCATGGACCTCATGAATCGGGTTTTCCAAGAGTTCTTGGATCGATTTGTTATGGTTTTTGTTGATGATATCTTGGTGTACTCAGAAAGTGAGGCAAAGCATAGAGACCACTTGAGAAGAGTGTTGGGTCTTTTGCGCAAGCATAAACTTTATGCCAAATATTCAAAATGTGAATTTTGGCTAGAGAAGGTAAACTTTCTGGGTCATGTGATCTCGAAGGATGGAGTATCCGTCGATCCGGCTAAGGTGTCGGCTGTACAGGACTGGAGGATACCTTGCAGTGTAACTGAGGTTAGAAGTTTTTTGGGATTGGCTGGATACTATCGCAGGTTCATACAAGACTTTTCGAAAATAGCTACGCCCATGACTAAGCTATTGAGAAAAGGAGTGAAGTTTATTTGGAATGAAAAATGTGAGAAGAGTTTTCAAACTCTGAAGAACAAGCTTACTTCTGCCCCTATTCTGACGCTTCCATCAGGTCATTCGGGTTTTGTGGTGTACACAGATGCTTCAGGGATCGGATATGGTTGTGTGTTGATGCAACATGGCCATGTAGTGGCTTATGCATCAAGGCAATTGATGGCTCATGAGCAACACTATCACACTCATGATTTGGAGTTGAGAGCAGTTGTGTTCACATTGAAGATGTAGAGACACTATCTCTATGGTGCAACATTTGAGGTATTTACAGATCACAAGTCCTTGAAGTATATATTCTCCCAAAAGGATCTCAAGTTGAGGCAAAGAAGATGGATTGAATACTTCAAGGATTATGATTTCACCATATCATATCATCCAGGCAAGGCGAATGTGGTGGCAGATGCGTTGAGCAGACAGGCCAAAGCAACAATGTGCAGTATGTTGACTCGTTCTTGGACATTATTGCAAGATGTGATAGCTTGACAACCTTACATTTGTGATGAGAACAAGGCAACGATGACGGCCTTGATACGACATCCTTTGATGGAAGAACTTGTAATGAAGCAAAAGGAAGATCCAGAGTTTGCTAAGAACGTGGAAGAAAGCAAGAAGACAGATTCTCTTTGGCATCAAGATGAAGATGGTTCGTTACGGCTTCGGTAGAGATTATGGGTTCCTAAAGATGAAAGGGTGAAGCATCAGTTGCTTGATGAAGCTCACAAATCTAGGTTTTCTATATATCCTGGCAGTACAAAGATGTTTCAAGACATGATGAGAAATTTTTGGTGGCCTGGAATGAAGCGTGAAATTGCAGAATATGTGGCAAAGTGCTTAGTTTGCCAACACGTAAAAGCAGAGCATCAACGGCCAGGAGGTTTGTTGCAGATAATAGATATCCCAGTGTGGAAGTGGGAAGACATTACGATGGATTTTGTGGTTAGTTTGCCACGCACTAGAAGACAACATGATGCCATATGGGTGATTGTTGATCGACTTACAAAGTCTGCCCATTTTCTGCCAATCAGAATCAGTCAGTCTTTGGAAAGTCTTGCAAATTTATATATTGGTGAAATAGTGAGATTGCATGGAGTGCCAATGTCCATCATTTCGGATCGAGATCCGCGTTTTACCTCTAGGTTTTGGGGGCAATTGCAGAGAGCTTTGGGTACCAAGCTTAAGATGAGCACCGCGTTCCACCCCCAAACTGATGGGCAGTCTGAGAGGACCATTCAAACCTTAGAGGATATGTTGCGTGCATGTGTCTTAGAGTGGAAAGGAGAATGGGATAAACATATGAAATTGGCAGAATTTGCATATAATAACAGTTACCACTCTAGTATTGGGATGGCACCTTTTGAGGCTTTGTATGGAAGGCCCTGCAGATCGCCAGCTTGTTGGACCGAATTGGGTGATGGTAAGATCGAAAACCCTATAGTATTGCAGCACTACACCGACCAAGTGCATTTGATACGGAAAAAGTTGTTGACTGCTCAGAGTAGACAGAAAAGTTATGCCGACGTTCGTCGTAGAGAGTTGACCTTTGAGGTTGGAAATCATGTGTTTTTGAAGATTTCTCCTACTAGAGGTGTTTTTCGTTTTGGTGTGAAGGGAAAGTTGAGCCCGAGGTTCGTAGGACCTTTTTAGATATTAGAGAAAATTGGAGAGGTGGCCTACAGATTGGCACTACCACCAGACTTGAGTCATGTTCATGACGTTTTTCACGTTTCCATGCTTCGAAAGTATGTGCCAGACCAAACACATGTGATTGATTTTCAAGGTATTCAAGTGCAAGATGATTTAACAATGAAAGAGAAACCTCTCAGAATTGTAGATCAAAGAGAACAAGTGCTTCGCACTAAGAGAATACCTTTAGTGAAAGTAGAATGACAGTACCATGGATTGAAGGAGAGCACATGGGAACTTGAGGAGGACATGCGGAAAAAATATCCGTACTTGTTCTTGCATTGAGGTATGATGTAAATTTCGAGGACAAAATTTTCTTTAAGGAGGGTAGGATGTAACGCTCGGCCTTTTTAGCTGGACGGGTTGGGTCAGGGTCCAGACCCGGAGCCAAGCTCCAGGCGCGATAGAAGCCCCGACGCAGCCCGTCTCCCCTTCCTCGTTTCTTCTTCTCCCGTGTTTCCCTCTACACTTTTTCCTTAGCCACGACCGAAACCCAGCGAAGAAGAAGCAGGTCACGGCGACGGAGGGTGGAGCAGCGGCGACGGAGGTGGCAGCAGCGGCGGTGGCGACGCTTTGGTAAACTCTCTCCCCCTCTCTTTTGTGCGATTTATCCCTCTTTGCCGCACGTCCCCTCTTCCTCTCTCTTGCCACTCTCTTTCCCCCTTGCTGCTAGCTCTCTCCCACACGATCCCTCTCTTCACTCACCCTCATTCCCCCACCTGCTCTCTCCCTCTTCTCTCACGCATTCACCCTCACCACCGTCTTCCATGTTTCTGCTGAACCCTCTTTCCTCACTCTCTCTTCTGTCCACCCCTTTTGACAGCGCCCTCCCCCTGCCCTCATGTTTCCTACTTGAGCTTTTCTCCCCATTTCCTATTTGTTTTTCCATTTTTCCCCTATCGAGCGCGCTTGCTCACTGTTTTCAGCATGGTTTGTTAGGATTCCAGCTTGGGGAACGTGCTTTTCCCCTCTTAGCAGCTATAGGCGGTGTTGGTGGTGGCGGCACTGCACGATTGGCGCCGTTGTAGTCTGATTGAACGTTTGAAGGGGGCTGTCGGAGGCATCACAACAGTTGGGATACTTAGATTGGGGTGAGCAAGGTCTAATTAAGCTTAAATTGATGGATATTACCCTCTAAAGCATGTATAATTATTGTTTGAGCATGCTAGAAGGTAGAATCGATGATTTAGGATGCATATTAGTGACCTCGCTTTTTGGGGGAAAGTGTAGGGTTACGTTGGAGAAACATTGATTCATGTCTATGTTGTTCTTTTAAGCATGATGGATGAATTCTCGAAGCATTAGGGAAGCATGGTAGGGATTGTGTGGTTGAGGGGAAGATTTATGACCGTTTTAGTGAGCGCATAGCACATGTTCTTGTGAATGGGTGCGTCTTGAAGTTATATAGGGAAAGAGTACGTAAATTAGTTGTGCCTTTCGGGTTGACGCATTGATTTAAAGACAAAGAAAGTTGAGGAATGAGTTAGTGATGGGCTAATTGATGGTTGAGGGTTAATAGTTCGAGGCGGTGTCAAGATGTAAGGAGGAGGCCTATTGGAGAGCTCGTTGGTCGACACTACCCGTCGACACCCTCTTGAGGCAATGACACGTGTCTCAAGGATTTTATTTTGTATTTGTTCGTATTTGTCTGAATTGTGTAAGTATCTAGTAGAAATCTTATTCTTGTTTATGTTGCAGGTGCACCGGGCACGTCCCGTCGACCTTGAGTTCGTAGCTCGAGGAGTTTTGAAGAGTTTTGTGAGCGCGCCACAGGTATGGCGACATTCCAGGCAAATCCATGCATGAGCAACTGTGTGATTGTGTGTTCCTAGGATCACGGGATCCTAGGATTGTAATGTGAAATGATTGAATGCCTTGTGAATGAGTACATGTATGTTTGCATGATAATATGAATGGTTTTGAAAGGTTATTAGTAGTTTGTTTTGAAAATACTACGCTTTTGCATATGCATGCTAGAATTGATGACTGTTTAGGACAGATGAGGCGGGGTATCGAGTCGAGTGTCTCCTCGACCCCAATTATGCATTAGAAAGCATCATAGAATGATAACTATATAGGACAGCTATGAGCCAACTGCAGATCGAGATTACTCTCTGTGGATTGGCTAAGCTTTTCAAAGATGTGATTGATGTGAGGATTGATGTTATGATTGATATGAATGTGTATGTTGTTGCATGTGCATCGTGATGGGCAACGATGCAAATGGACGAAATAGAGGGTAGTTGTACCCGTACTTTATGACGGCTAGCAATGATTGTTACTGTATGTATAGACCTCGTGTGGAGGCAATTGGAGGTGTGGGTGCACTCGTGGAGTGTACCAACCTCATGAGCTAGCCAGTCAATTGAGAATGTGTTAATCTAATGATAAGAATGAATGAATAAGAGATAAGAGGCCAGTGGGATGTGGCTATGTGTTTGGGAGACGTCCCTTCTTTGTGTTGCCACTGGTCTCGCCTGTCGGAGCGCAGGCGGTGCAAGGCCCCAGGGTACTGTTGTGTGTTGTGCTTGAAGCGTGGGCTCCCTCCTTCCCAACCTGGGTGTCCTAGGGAAGGCTGAGTATTTCACCTTGGACTTCACACAGCCAAGGATGAGTGCTCTACCGCTGCAGCGGATGAAATGGATCCATACTGTTATTGGGCCACCACGAGGATTGTCTCTCGGCTGTAGGCCGCCCGCGGTGTGCACGTGCCTGTGTTGCACCCACAGGAACTGTTAATTCACTAAAGTTAATGAAAATGTAATGTGTATGATTGAAGGTATATGACTGATGTGCATGTGAATGATATGAATGCAAGTGTTATGTTTAAGCAGGCCTTGCATGAGATTGAAATTGTGCTTGTACGGCCATTAAGTGGCCTTTATGTGTCATACTGTTACACGACATGATGATGGATGACTTTGATAATTGTTCTCTTATTTGAGCCATACATGAAAGGGCTTGGTATTTTTCTGGTTTGTTGCCATACTGCGAAGGCTAAGCCTTCAGTTGTTTCATTTTTCAGGTTTTGGCGAACTCAGGGCAGCAGGTTGAGCAGATGGCTTCACTCACATCCTACTGGGGAGGTTTTGGGTTTGGTTTGGATAGTGCCGGCACGTCTTATTTTGGGTCTTATTGATGCCTTGTTTTTTGGAACGTAAGGTTCTAGCGTGTGAAGTCAAATTGTTGGTTTAATCTCCAGAATATATGACAAAGTTTCAGCAGGAGGAAACTGAAGGAAAGTTTGCGACTAATGGGAAACAGAATGAACAGGAAACATGGTATGTGGATTTGGAGATAGGGACCCATGTCACTAAAGATGCAAATAAGCTCTTGGATGCTATTTCATATTTTGTTAGAAAACAGCATATACTGTGGCCATTGTTCCCATTATCTAGCTTCTTATATTGGGATTATATTAACTTTCCAATGTTCTTCAAGCTCCTAACATAAAAAATTTTCTTTTATTCTAATCTCGGTTCGAATTTAATCCCCTTTTTGTTGGTGTCAAGAATCTTGACATGGGACAAAGAAACATTTTTGAAAGGAAAAGGCAAAGCTGCATGTGTTTTCCAAGAATGTTCTCCTACTCGTGTTTTACGTCTGTAAAGCCTTTATTAATGTCACCTATAGTCTTTTCTGATCGAGTTTTTAGTGTTCTATGAATGTGAGAAATTAGATTTGTGGCTTGGTCAGTTGGCTTATTAAGTAGCTTATTTTATTGAAAAGATTGTTTCTAGTATCTTGTTCCTAAGGAGAGGCTGAGATCAGATATGAGGGAATCTGCCCTAGTTACCTTTAGTTTTGGCACTAAAAACTGTCTCTTGTTAATAGTTATCCTCGTCTCGGATATTTTTTTATGAAAAATGAATCTTCCTTTTTTTTTTGTTTTAAAAAAAGTCATTCCTTCATCAAGAATCACTTTTCTAACATTATTAATGTTTCCAATCCAACGGGAGAGGTGAATTTTCTTCCAGTGACTATTCTTTTTTTTTTTTCAGCAAAATGGAAGTGAAAGATAACTTTCCCACATAGACACACACACCCAACTGTGCTGAAAGAAAAACATGAGCACATTTAAAAAGTTTTGTGAATATGGTAACCTACACATTTGTCGGTTATAAAATGGCTTCCCATGAGTATTTATAAAATAAGTCAGTGTTCATTCTAACTGTTATGATCTATGTGTTTGGATGTGTTTATTATGTCCATACTAACAGTTCCTTAAAGCATAAGTTTCAAGATAATGCAATTTTGTTGGGTACACCATACACATATGATTACGAAGGCTACAAATGTTAAAATCGATGGTCGGCATATCAAAATTTGAATCGTCTTTGATGAGCTCAACTTTGATTGCAATTGAATATTCACACATAACTCGAGAGCTGACGTTTGCTGCCATGCATGAGTTTAGAATTATTTTAAACACCAAAGGAAATGCTATTCGTATTGTATTTTTGAGACACCAAAATTTGATGTCCTTCGTATTGTGTGCAGAAGAATCCAATGGATTATTTGATACATTCAAGCCCCAGCGAGACAAAATCATCATTGCAACTAGGTATATATAATAATATTGTTTATAAGCAACAAGAAAAGGTAGCATCCTCTACATTGAGTAATGACATTGATTGCTATTCTATCATACAATCGCTAGATGATAGAAGACCTAGTCAAATTCGATATGTGATCGACAAATAGGAAACTAAGATTTCTTTTCTGTACATTTCCAATTATTATTAGTTGCATAGGATGAAAATATCATCTTAGAAGATGAATGATGAAAATAAAGGTGAGAAACTTGGGAGATTATCTCATACCATCGGAAATGTTGTTGGGTTCAAATGAGTGTTTAAGACAAAACAAAAACCAGATGATATATATATCTAATGAGAGGGATAGATTGCATATATGGTGACTTTTGCTATTTATAGTCACCCAACTCACTCATGACAGTCATATAATCTATCGTGATGGATACTTCAAAGAAAAAAACAATAAGAAAAATATATGTGCTCTCACCTTTTTCTTTCCATTTTTCTCTTAATGTCTATCATGATAGATCAGACGACTCTCATGAGTGAACTGCATGGCTTTAGATAACTAGAGTCACAATTCAATTTTCATATATATATCAAGATGGAGTTACCTTGTTACACACACACACATATGTATATAATATTATTGATCATATTGAAAGGTAAAACAACTTTTCAGCTAAATATTTAAAATGAATTATCTTGGCAATTCATGATGTTTCCATGGGGTTGAATTACAACATGACTCTTACGCAACACAATATGTAATAGACATTTTGAGCAAATTAGGTATGAAGTTTTCTTCATGAAAAATTGAGTGTACAAATTGTTGGTCTCTATGAGCACTCCTTCAGATATCGCAAATTGGTTGGAATGCTACAACATCTTACATTTACCCATCCTAATATCAATTTACTTTATCAATAAAGTATATTAGTTTATCACGAACCACAAACAAGGTGTGTGAACACAGTTAAAAGATGCTCATTTATCTAATAGAATACCCATACATGATCTTTGTATAAATGGGCCATGTTGTGGCAGCTTGCATATTGGCTAATGACTTAGATGAAGGAAGATTTGTCTCTAGTTATTGTGTTTATAACGGGCAATTTTGACATTTTGAAATAGAAGAAAGGAAAAAGCTATTGCCAATCCAAGTACATTGGGCAGGAGACCTAGATGAAGGAAAATTTGTCTCAAGTTACTATTTTATATTTGGTAACATTTCGTAACTTGAAACAGTAGAAAGCAAAAAGTTTTTACCGGATGAAGTACTATCCCACAAAATAGATCCATGACTGCAGTCATTGTTGAAGTCAAATTTAGTCGGGCACACGATGAACAAAAGTAATAGAAGAGGTAATGTGATAATCAAAGTGTTGTAAATGTCCTTTAATCCTATTTATGTCATATTAAGCACATTGAAATAGAACCAGTATTTTGTGAGGCAAAAGGTTGAAGACAAGGAGATTAAGCTAAAGTTGTAGGTTTTAAGATCAAGTTGCACATTGAAGATCAAGTTTGTGTTTTTGTAGCCTGAAGTCTGCATGAGGCACATTCTCTCTTCATGTTTCAACAGGGTTTCAGAGTGTTTGAAGTCGCATGGAGCTGGGTCTCCATCGCAATGCATTCTGCCACGGTAGGCAGCAGAGAATACCAAGGTCGAGGAGGAAGACCCTTTCCCTCTATTATTGCCTAGCAATGGCTCCCCATCGAAGTTGGGCAATCGAGAAGTGGTAGAGGGACAGATCCCTCTACAAAAGACTTGGGCAGTGATGGTCGGACGTGAGAGAGATGCTTTGGGGTAGATAGATGATGAAAAACTCATGATGTTGGAGACCATGAATTTCAGACTTCAAATCACAATTTCTCTTGAGGATTATGTCAAAATGACAAACCCTTTCAAGTGGTCTGTGATGGCTTATATATTGGTATGCATGGAGAATCTCAGCAAGATTCACCATCATCAATAGAGGCTCTTTTCTTATAAGGGTTGAAATCAGAAGAATAGTTGCAGGTCGTCTTCTAGAGAAGGGCTTGGAATATTGCACAAAATGCTAGTGGCATCTCATTGGAGTCAAGATTGCCCCTGAAAGTCTCCACAGTGGTGCTTGTGCCTCTTTTGATAAGGATTTACAACCTGGGGCTAGAGCATTGAATAAAAAAGTTTTCCATAGCACAACGGCAAGATTAGGTGTAGAGTTCATTGAAGCTGAATATCAAGTTACGCCAGATTTTGCATTGGTCTCCCCCTAAAGGAAAGTTTGTTAGATAGTGTTGAGTTCTTCGATGGTGAATCAAAATGTTTGGTTTTGTCAATTGTCTGTGAGAGACTGCATTTTTGCGGGTGATGTGAGATAAATAGCCACCTGCATGAACTTTGTCCAAAAGAGCCCGCTAGAAAGCTCTTGAGTCAGGTGCCAAAAACACAAGAGGAAGTTGGGCGCACTACTAAGGTTGGTGACATGCACCAATTTCCTCCTAAGAATAAGGCTGCTCATGGGCCTTCATGGAAGGATGGGAACAAAAAAATTAGTTTTCTATAGAAGGACGAATCCCATAGAGATCAGCAAGGGGCAAGAGTCAAGAAATCAAATGATAAGGAACTGTAGTAGATGCCTACTACCCTCCAAAAGCTCGGTTGTCACCCATTGAAGATTAGAAAAAGGGTGGGGTTGGATCCTTTTAGATGGGATTCCTCCCTGATTTCGTTTTTCGACCACTATAAATCAAAAGGGAAGGGAGTAGAGTGAGAGTTTTAAGGAGACATGGGAGCAAGGGCAGAGCCAGTATTTTTTCCTTGGTGGTGAACAATCGGGTTGAATTGTAATATATTATTTATATAATATCTACATCATATATATATATATATATACATATGTATGTATGTATGTATGTGTGTATGTATATATATATATATATGTACACATATATCACACACAAAATTCAGATACCATTTGCAAACCATGGTGTAGTGGAAATACAATTGCCCACATCAAGGATGTGGTTTGTGAGTTGTCCTGCGACACATTTTAATAACTATTTGCATCATTAGTCCATAGTGTGATTTGTCCTAAACAGATAAGTGCTCTGTTTTTATTAAAGTGACATAAATGTGAGTATAAGGCATTCATACAAGGATCACAATCCAAAATTTGGCAAACAAATACTGAAGTACATAAATGGACACCAAAAAAAATGTTACTTACCTATAACAATCAATTCTTTCCATTAACCAGTATGTAGATAATTAGTTGTGCCTCTGTTTCCATTAAAAAAAAGTTACATATTGTCATCTATTCACCTTCATAATAAACTATAAATGAAAACTATGTCATTAATTAATTAATGCAAAAAATGACTCAAATAGACATTAACATCTAAAAGATGAAACAAAATACTTTACCTATTTCAGTTGTACTTTATGAGTGTTCTTCTTATAAAAATAATCAATAATATCATTCAAATCAAACATTTAAGTAATTTCTTTCATAATATACAAAAGTAGATAATCTGTAGAGGATTCATTTTTCATTTTAATTATGCAATCATGTTTTAATAAGTTTCATAGAAGAAAATATCCTTTTTGTGGTTGCAGTGGAGATAGAAAGTGTTAGAATAAGACATATCAACTTGTATATGGAATGATGTCTTTTCCTTTTTTATTATGTATCAATGCTTGACATGCATATGATATTGTGCTTAAATTTTGAAAACTTGAATGGCGAATTGTATCATTCTTATAATGTTTCAACTAATAACTTAAAGATTGAAAATTTGGCTTTGAAAAATCTTCAAGATAAAACTTCTCTACACAAGTGTATGTATCTTTTTCATTACATAACTTACATGCATCTCTAGGGTCAAATGTTGCTACCAGACTTGGTATTTTGATAGAATTCTCATTTGTTTAACTCTACTAGCAGAGACTCAATGACAACAGCAAAAATATCTCCATGATAATGATGTCTCACTTCAATGAAATTATGTTCACAATAAGACTATGATCCTCTTACAAAATATTGAGCATTCATATCTAAAATTGGGATATCATGTGCCCTACGAAATACTTCCACAATATCCACAAATTTATCTTAGTTAATCTCTTCAAGTTTTTATAGAAATTCATTTTCAATGTAAACCATCGTCATTGCATTTAAAATGTCTTGTGTCTGCCTTTGCAATACTCGACAAAGAGTATTACCATGTCCCAAAATTTTTCATACCTTTTGCAAAATAAATACAAATTCAAATGATGTAAACATTTGGTATGATGAATTATTTTCACCACGTATTTAATATGTCAATCCACTATTTTTTAATTTTTCTATAACTACATAAGATCCCCATTGAGTATCTCCAAGTTGTTGTAGTGTTCCAATTTGATTAAGTCCTGTTTCAAGTTCATCTATAATAATTTTTTATACAATTTTAATTGTTTGAGGTTCATGCAATTCACCGTTACATTTACTACTTGCACTAACAACATTAATTACGCAGGTCAACTGATCAAAAAAGTTATGGACATTAACAAATTCTTTTGAAGTTTCAAAAAATGCAAGTTGTAATCTATCAATATCATTAGGAAATTGTTGATTAAGACCTTGGCATGTCTTTGACATATTCCTTTGCACATGAAGCATTGTTAGGAAGGTTAAACAGACACATATTATCTCCTTTTTCCTAAACAGAATGGAGCCATCAAAATTCAAGAGTTCTACCCATAGTGCTGCACAATTCCTTATATAAGTTTATCCCCAAGTTCCTTGCGAACTTCGTGGTGCTTATGGTTTAACATTATGGTGTGGAGACTTGGGTGTTTACCGACACTACAACAAGTATAATATATAGTATTAGTAACCCATCATGCACGTGTTAGAGTTGAGTCCAGGTTTCTGAAACACAAGTTTCAAGTTGCGTTAGAGAAGAGTCTTCTGCAATCTAGTGTGGAATCCTTGATAAGGCCGACCTTAGTAACAGGGAGGGAGTCTGCGTTCTCAATTATCTAATTTACCGAACGCATCTCAAGCTTGCGTTAGAGAAAGCGATGCCCTAATTTTCCCAAATGTGTCTGCATTCTGCATCAAGAAAAAACCCAAAGTTTCAAATGAACCCCCTACCATCCCAAACGAACTCGCCATGCGTTAGGGTAAAGGCTCGTGTGTATATGCACATTGGAGACACAGCTAGAATTTACTTGCATTAGAAACTGTACCCTCGAAAATTCCCTTTATTAGTCTCCTACGTGTTTCCCCTTTTTTTTTCCTTTCCTTTCCTTCGAAGCTCCTTTCTTTTAGCCAACCTTAGCCGGGGACGCTGATTACTACTGCATTGATCATTGACGTTGGCGTTTCACATAAACCTCTCATGAAAAGGTCGATCAGTTGCAGCATTCTTGATCTGCCATTGGGTTGTGAGGCCGAACTCAATCTTAGCGAAATAACCAGAGATCACCGTCAGACAATACTTTCCATCTTGCCTTCGTTGATCAGAACCTGACGTGCACACTATCTCAATTGACTTTGTTAGGAAGAAGAAAGTGATTTCTCTGTTTCTAGTATGCAAAGTTCTGATCATCTCATCAATTCTGCTTTTTGCTTGAAGACCCAGCATTCTCTTGCATGCCCTGCTTCTTCTTCCTTTTAATCAGCTTCAAACACGTTTTCTTACATCGGTAAAGTACCCTGTGAGTAACTCAGATCATAATGCAAGTCTACGCACGAGGGATCGGGTGACTTCACCCACAAAAAACAACGCTTTTCTGTTAGAGAATTGTCCTCGACAAGGTAAGTGTCTCCATATTATTGTGGTTATTCTTGAAATATATAATATATGAAGGATTCGAGAGTGAATATGGACATGATAACCTACTATGTTATTCTTTTTGGATGCATGCAATAAATTAGGCACGACTGTCAACTTTCTAGAGAATTTAGAGCACAGGTCATCTAGGTCCTAGGATAGGCCAACCCAATATATGAAAAACTTTCCTTTATCCAGGCTTCATTAGTACTTGTTGGGGGCACACTCTGGCCAGTTCATAGTTCCCAAAGCAAAGTCCCTTGTGGTAGCGTCTTGCCTATTTTTTCAGCAATCATAGTAAACACTGGGTTACTGGGTTCTTTAGAACATCGCTCTTCAGCCATGTTGTACCTGGTGAACGTAGTGGTGAATAAGCCTGAAGAAGCAAAGCTTGGCTCTGCCTATGTGTAGGATCATGGGAGTCGAACTGCAACTGCCTGGCAGATGGATACAATTCAATACCACTGCAGAAGCGAAAGGACCGCTTGCCTATGTATAAAATATTGAATAATTCATCCATACATGCTTCACCATTCGACACTTCGACCACTGTGTCCTTACCTTAGAAGTACGTACAGAGGTAAGACAAGGTCTCCCTTCACTTAACTATTCCTATAATTGCTGAAGCAACAATTTGTTCTTACTTTGTTCTTACCCATAATTCTTACTGTGCTCTAATTTAGCTATTGTCCAGCAATCCAATTCATTGGATCTTAGTAATCTCTTGGTTAGATTTAAAAGGAGCGGGGACCAAATTTCACTGATTGCTAATATCAGAAGGTTAAGAGGGAAAGGAACAAAGAAAGAAAGATGGTTGACTTCATTTTGCACAATAAAAAACCATGTGACAATTTTGCTCCACTTATTTTTTGATATACTGATTGGGAGGAAGCTCTCTCTCTCTCTCTCTCTCTCTCCATATATATATATTACGCTAGCTTTCTGGCATATGAGGTAATATGTATCATATAGGTCGAAGAAACCTATGTGTTATGCGATACGCTCGCGTATCGCCTGTTTTGTATGATACAGGCGATACACCCCCATATCGTACGATATGGGTTAAAACCCAAAATTCTTTATTTTTTAAAGTTTAAACACTCCTACTTCTCTTTCTTCTTGTATTTAAAGATTCCAAGAGACGTAGAAGGGAGAGATTTTGCCCATTTTCATAAAAAATAACCAATGATTCATCGATTTGGGAGATATTATCATTGAATCATGAAAGATGATAACTATATGTTTTGAACTTATAAAATTGTGATGATTATAAGTCCTAAAACTCCAAGTCATGAGACTCTAAGTCATAAGATTCTATAAAATTTTTCAAGTTTAAAATTGTGATGGATGCTTGTTATGTTATTTTGAATATCTGATTTCTTATTTTTGAATGTGTTGTTGATACATATGAATGTACCTGATGTATGATGATCTTTTGTATATTTGAATACCTTTTTCTTGATTTCTGATCTTTTGTTCATTTTTTCAGTTTTTTAATGATTTTTTTCTATTTTTTCATTTTTAAATATTTTTAAAATTAAAAAATTAATTTTACGATATGCTACACTACGTTTGTGATACGTTACGATACGACATATAGGTCAGCCCGACCGATACGCGATACACTACACCTTTTATAACATTGACGCTCGATACTAAGTGTTCGATCCTTTTTATTGGACGCGCTCTTATTGATTTAAAAAAAAAAGAAACAACAATCGGCACCGGGTCTTTGCTCGATCGAAGCTCGTTATATATGTCTTCCCTGTGTGTGTAATTTCATACACCATTTCAGCAATGACAAGAAACGCCCATGATTAATGCAAAAAAAACTTTATATAGAGATAAAAAAGAAACCGCAAAAAGCATATTTGGGTATTCAAAAGGTAAAATTTGTGAGTCCATTTATATATATCGTTATGACCAATATACCCCTTTAAGCAGTAAAAAAACATTTTCATTTTTTTTTACCTCGCTTATAGCGTTATCTCATTATCGCATAAATATTTTATTATCTCATAAATGTTATCTCATACTTATGTTTAGCGTTATCTCATACATCCATCCATTATCTCATTATCTCATAAATATTTGATTATCTTATGAACATTATCTCATGTTTATGTTTAGCATTATCTCATACATTCATTTGTTATCTTATTATCTTATAAATCTTTTGTTATCTCATAAACATTATCTCATATTTATGTTTGGCATTATCTCATACATCCATTGGTTCGTTATCTCATAAATATTTTGTTATAACATAAACATTATCTCATACTTATTTGTTGTTTTATACCTATTTGTTATCTCATGCATTTGAATATGCAATGTTTAGACATGAAACTAAATGTACATATTGATAGTATGGTCCACATCTGGCATACGGTCGTTACATATACGGGACGGCGTACGGAACTCTCTCTCATGTCTTGCATGTCACCAAGGGGGGAGGGCGTCACCTCCCCTCCGTGGCACTAGCTACGCTCGGTGAGGCGTCGCCGGCACCCATGCCATGCTGGGCTTCGCTGGTGTTGTGGAGGGGAGGCGATGGACTCCCTAGTACAAGAAATTAGCCCATAGGGCAAATTTTTTTGAAATAGGGAGGCCATCACATGCCCCCTTCCTGAAAAACAGAGGAGGTGGTAGCCTCCTCGCTGCAAAAGAAAATTGCATTCAACGCAAATTATTTGGCCAAGCTGGTGACCGGCAAGGCTCTGGTGAGCATTGTGGGAGCCGCACTGGGAGCGGAGAAGTCCTCCCCACTGCAAGGTTCCATGGTGTAGGGTAACGATGCCGTCATACACCTTACACCAAACCACTGGCATAAGGAGAAAGTTTATATATATATATATATATATATATATATATATATATATATATATATATATATATATATATATATATATATATATATATATATATATATAGTAATAAACATTATAAAAATGAATGTGGAGACAGAAGTATGTAGCAGAATTTTTCATATTCAAGAACAAAAGTAGATAGCTTTCTGGTCAAGACTAACAACATGTTGCATTTTTAGTTGAGTGGGGACTTGAATTATGTTCTGCAGTAGGCACATAGTCAAAAAGATCCAGCAAACTGGTCTCCCCACATATGGATCTAATTACCTTCATATTTTTACAGTCTTCGTTTCTTCCTTCCATAACTACAAAATCCAGTACTTCATTGGGCTAGTCATGACCACCTACACATCTTGGTACATGGTCCATTGCTGCTCTGCTTCATGGACAGGTAAACAAAAGAACGATCGTCATTTCTTGATCATATTAAAGGCCTTAACAACATGGTGTTTGATTGTTTCTATCTTTCTTTACTCATTTAACAGGTGGAAGGAGTCATGCACTCAGGAGAAGCAAAGCTAGTTCTCTATTTCATTGGGGCCATAAATATCTTGTACACATTTGGCGGGCATGCTGTGACTGTGTAAGGCCCCCACATCCTCAACATGAATCAGGATCACTTTGGATATAATTATGAACTGCACTAAGATATTGATGTTTGCTCTACTGTTCTTGCTGGTTTGAACTGGACCAAGAAAACTACTCTCGAGTCCTTGTTCACATGCGAAGTGGTACAGATGTTTAATCATTTACAGTTCAGTATGTGCATCATGTCATTTGCTTCAAATTAGAGATTGGGTCGGGTTGATTATGGAAAAGAGTTTTAAGTTGATTTGCTTACAATTGATAAAATTTGATTTCTCTAGCATTTTTTGATTTGGATGCATAATTAAGTTAATTACTTGAGAATTTATTACTTAACAAGTATAACATTGTGATGTTGACATAGAAGAGATGATATACAGGAAGGATGTCACTTACGAAGGTTAATGACATGCCAAGTTGAACATGTTTCATGTGGCATTAAAATTTTGCATGCATCAACATGTCACATGCAATACCAGCCCTTTCAACTTCCAAGTGTTGCTTTAATGTTTCATTTGGCCACACAAACAACAGTAGAGCTTCACAAATTCTGGTCTAGTATGCTCTCTTGACTGTTTGGAGATGTTATGTTTTCTCGTTTAATAAATTTAATCGGTTCCCATTTTTTCAGAACCAATATGTGGATATTATATGCTTAAGAGTTGCATGTATTTGAATGTGATTGATGCCTCTTTGAGAATAGAGTTTAATGGTCTGATTTCCTGAGTTTTCTGTTTTTACTAATCTTATTTTCATTCAAAATTTTAGATGCGCAGCAAGCACCATAACAACAGATGCCAGCCTTTTGGTGGATGCTGATGTTAGTGCTCATCAATTGGAATGTTCCAGTCAAGTGCATGTTCTCCTGCAATGGACAGGAATGAGGATAAGGAATTGATAAAAAACCAGGAAGTTTCCGAACACTTAAATAAATGGGTTTGTGTTTATAGGCAAGATGTTGTATAGAAAACACAAGAAAGAAGCGACACAGAAGGGAGCAACTGCAAATTTACGTGGTTCGGCACTTAGGCCTACATCCACAAAGGAAGAAGAGACTACTATTTTATTTATCCTCGCTTGTTTTACAATCAAGAAGAGAAAGGGGGTTTTATACATTTTGAAGGAGACGATAATCAAGGGACAGTCATCTGATCTTTCCAGAGAACAAATAAGATTTCCTTCCTTCTCATCGTAACTTTCCTTCCTTTTCATCATAACAGCAAAATATTGTTGATCTTGATTGTTTTGGCAACACCAATCTTCTTTCACAAATCTCGCAACAATCTCCCCCTCAAGTTGGAGGACAAATATCAATCTGTCCCAACTTGTTTACGATGCTTTGATGCTTCTCATGTGCAAGGCTCTTGGTGAAAATATCGGCCAACTGATTTTCACTTTTGACATGGCAAGTTTCGATAGTCTCATCTTGCATTTTTTCTCTAATGAAGTGACAGTCAATTTCAATGTGTTTGGTTCGTTCGTGAAAGACCGTATTTGCTCCGATATAGATTGCAGCCATATTGTCGCATCTAAACTTTATAGGGCCTCGTATATCAATATTCATATCCTTTAGAAAGGCTTTAATCCACATAAGCTCACATGTACATCCAGCCATAGCTCTATATTCTGCTTCGGCACTTGATCGAGCAACTACAGATTGTTTTTTGCTTCTTCAAGTTACAAGATTTCCTCCAACAATGGTGCATAAACCAGATGTGGATCTTCGGTCATTTGGATCCCCTGCCCAATCTGCATCAACATAACCCATATCATCTAGTGGCAGATCGCGTTTCATTAAAAATCCTTTTCCAGGACATCTTTTTAAATACCTCAAGATTCTATGGGCAGCTTCAATATGAGTTGATCTAGGAGAATGCATAAACTGGCTAATGAGACTTACTGCATAGGATATGTCTAGTCTTGTAACAGTTAGATATATGAGCTTGCCAACGAGTTTCTGAAAGCTTTGAATATTCTCGACTAATTCTCGTTCATCTTTCTCTAATTTACAATTTGCTTCAAGTGGTGTCTCTACTGGTTTGACACCCAAGAATCTTGTTTCTTTCAATAGATCTAATGTATATTTCATTTGGCAAAGAAAGACTCATTTGTTTGAGTGTGCAACTTCAATCCCTAAGAAAAATCTTAGTATTCCCAAATCCTTGATTCCAAAGCTGATTAAGATAGTCTTTGATGTGTGGCATAAAATCAACATCATCACCTGTTATTATTATGTCGTCCATGTACACTAGGAGAATGCAAATTTTAAAATTCCTCAAAGATGTAAACATAGTATGATCACCACTGCTTCTCTTGAAGCCCAATTTTGAAAGTGTATCATTGAGACGAGAGAACCAAGCTCGTAGTGACTGTTTCAAACCGTATAGAGCCTTTTTCAACTTACATACGTACATGTGCTCATTCTTTATGCCTTTGGGAGCTTCCATATAGACTTCTTCGTTGAGTTCACCATGAAGAAGAGTATTTTTCACATCAAGTTGAGTCAGATGCCATTTCTTGGTTGCTGCTATTGAGATTAATATCCGGACAGAACTCATCTTTGCAACAGGAGCAAAGGTTTCAGAATAGTTAATACCTTCGGTTTGAGTGAATCCTTTTGCAACCAAGTGAGCTTTGTAGCACTCTACACTTCCATCGCTGCTATATTTTATTCGATAGACCCATTTCCATCCATCCAGTTTTTTGCCATCAGGTAGAGGAACTAGATCACATGTCTGATTTTTTTTCAGTGCCACAAGCTCCTCTTCCATTGCATTACGCCACTTTGGATCAGATTTTGCCTCTTCATAAGTTTTTGGTTTGTGTTGGGAGTATGTATTTAGGATATATGATTTATAGTGAATGGGCAGATTTTCGAAAGATAGGTATTGGTCTATAGAATGGTTTTTGTTTGCTGTAAGATAGGTGTAATAGTCACTAAATTTTGTTGGTGGTCTAGTAGGCCGAGTGGATCGTCTAATGAAATTTTCTGGTTGGCTTGAGTTGCTGAAGTTGGAATTTGGTTCGGTGGGAAGTGTGAGAGGGTTGATGCTCGTTTCGGGTTGTTGAGTTCCTAGAGCAGAAGTAAGGTTGAGGTATTCTATCATTTCATCAGTTCTACAGATTCACTAAATGATCTTATTTTCCAACCTTTCTAATTCTGTGGAGATACTCATTGTTGCCTAGCATGTTAATAGCAGACAAATGAGTATCTCAGAAACCTATTACCCAGATCAGATCGAGTTCGGTTATGTATTATCATCTAAACATTCCAAAGCATAAAAATTGCATGCTTCTATCATGTTCAAGTATCCCCCTACGTATCTAGTATTAATAACTACAAACTGAGTGACACTCATAGAGTAAGAGCAGCCCCATATTATGTAGACCTGGGCCACCTGGCTTCGACAGTACTCTGATTTGCATAGGTCTAGAGTAAGGTGAAGACAAGACTGTCTCCTTTTTCTGTTTTCTGTCATGAATGATATATTTACGGAATGCATGGAATATTTACAAAGGTAGGGCAGAGACATGATAACCGAGAAATAGTCCTTATCTACCTTGCGTATGCTAATTCACTCAAGTATTAGTTCTGCAGCTTTTATTATAACCAAGCCCACCATTTAAATACACAGCTGTATATGCTTATATATATGTATATACTATATATCTATGCACACACATGTGTACCAATATATATAGATGCATATATGTATGTATATTTATATACGCAGACCTTCATAAGAATAGAAGTTTTCTTTGCTGAATTTATAACTAAGTGCCACATGCTACAGAAATATCAATCTATACACTTCTGGAATTTAGATCTCATCACGTCACATCACCCATTCATTGACCATCTGTCATAAGGCTGATCATGCAACATGCTTCCTTAACAAATCCAATTATATTCTAAATTCCCGGAGCAAGTCCATAATCATATTCAACCTTCCATTTTTACTGTAATGCATATTAACAAATTCAATCCGATAGCCTACTTTTTATTCTAGGCCTGCTCATATACACATTTCATATTTACTTTTATATATCTATATTCCATAAACATAAAATACATGAACTACAGGCTGCATACGCCTCTGAATATCCCCATACCTGTCAACTGTCAAGTCTGAAACGAGTTCCCGTCAACATCCAGCATCCTTGTATGCTTCTTGTTTCTCTCAAGTAGCCACTAACAGCAGTCTCCACTAGAAAGAGAACAGAAATGAGGACCTATCTCTCTTTCTCTCTCAAATTCTCTTTTGCTGGACCTTCTCCTCTATGACGGCAGCAAAAGAGATGTTTGTTTGCTGTAAAATAGGGTTACATAGGCCCTCTTCAAGGCTTCCAAAACTGCCCTACGAATTTTGCAACCTCTCTCAAGGAAACAAATAACTTATCAGTTTTTTCTTCCTTCTAATATTTCAGTTACTACTTCCAGCCAGGTATATGCTTAGTAATCCCTTTCCTTTCTTTCCATGACTGCCCCCTTTATGATGTAGTTGACAGTTTCAATTACTTTTAACAGTCATTTAATTTGCCAATTTATAACATGTACCTATATTTATGTTTTTGCAATAATTAAAGAAAAAGAAGAACTCGTGGGCCAGATGGACGGGACAGTCATTACGTTGCGTGGAACACTATTTGTTGGTCTATTGTGTGGGCCTTGTGAGCATAGTCTATAGCAAGAAGAGGCCTTTGGGCACCCAAACTTAACAAAAAGAAGCAACATGGGCATGGGCTAAGATCATGCATTGTAAGTACTCATATTTCCATAGCCTTTGGTCCCTCAGTGGCCATCCTTGGGCATCCTAGTTCTTCCCCGACATACGGAAGTCTTGGCAAGGCCTTGCTCATCATGTCAAGTAGATTATTGACGAGGGGAACATTCGGTTCTGGGCTGATAATTGGGTTGGTAGGAGCATCTTAAATGGCCTCACTATGGAGGAAAGCAGCGTTTTCGTTGGCAAGCTACATAGATCGGTGGTAGACTTTTAACTCGAACATTATTTTGCTCACACAATTTAATATTGCCCTCCAACATCAAGGCGCCAAGAGGCTTTTGTTGGGCTCTAGTCGGAACTCGGAACCGTCCAGTGTGCATGGCAAAGAGGGTGGATGATGCGAGAAGGCAAGTTGTCTGGCAGCTTATCCGCTCTACTCACCCATTGGAGAAGTAGTGAAATTTGATCTAGAATAAGGATGCCCACCCACAAGTTATCTGGTTTCTCTACGTGGCTTGTCAAGGAGGCAAACATGCTTTTTGTATTCAACCTGCCACTATTTCAGACAACAACAAATCAGTTGTGGCACATTGCTGCAGGGAAGAGTGGAAAGGTGAATTTCTCAAGCACTCATATCTGCACCACCGAGTGGCTTTTTCCCGAGAATGTGGGTCTTAATCGCCTATTGGAGATGCCTAAGCCACGACGACATGGCTTCATCCTTCTCATTTCTAATAAGAGGGAATGGTTAGGGTGGCTTAAAGGTCTAACTGAAGGCATGGCTCTAGTGTCAGTGGCACTGAAAATATCCAAGGCAAGTCCGGCGAAGGAGATGGTTTTGAGGCTTTATCAGAATCTATAAATTCTGTCCTTGTTTTTGGTGTTCTGCGTTATTTTTGGTTCCCAAGTTTGTTCCGTTTGGTCACTTTTTGGTGCCTTTGTCTGGCTGGTTTTGGGCCGATTCTGTTTTGTATATATTTCTGTTCAATAAAGTTCTTGGAGGCTTGCCTCCAGCAGGGTTGGTGCGGTAGTTGTGTATTTGTTCACAAAAGGATTGCCAAGCGTTGGATGCAAAAGGCAAGTTGTCCATGTACAAAACTCTATACAACTTAAGAGCTGATGAAAAAATATTACTAATCCGCAAGCTGGATCAAAATCCAAGATAGGATGCCAATGTTGTTCGCTTTCTTACATCATCGCGCTGTGTTCTTTCTTGCGTCTCTTTCTGCCAAAAATTTATGTAGTTGGCATCGATGATGATGAAATATGAGAACAACTTAGGACCTGCAAAAAAAAAAAATGTTTATATTTTGATGGATCTTGCCTCTGCCTACATTGAGTAAATGGAGAATCGTCAGTTGTTCTAATTCCAGAAGAAGACATTAAGTTTGAGTAACTAAAAGTGGGCATTAAAAATTTTTTGTGCTTCTTGAAACAATGGAAATGGAAATTGGAGTGTGGTTAAGCTCATTGGCGCAATGTTATCAGCATTTAAGCTGAGCAGTTTTACAAAAAGAATAGAGAATTTTTCTGAATCAGCCAGCGAAATCGCCATTTCTAAAACAAACTTTAAGTTCAAGAGTAAGTTGTTAATTATTTTATTAAAAAACTGATTTTACAGAATGAAGTTGTCAATTTCCGGCCACTTTCCATCCGCTGATATTTCTGGCATGGCTTCTGTTCCTGTATCACTTTGCTCAGGGGCTGATACACAAATAAAACTTGCTGAGCTTGTCTGCGCCTGATGGAACGTTAAATCAGAATCAGATCTTTCTGGTCAGAACTTGCTTTTCTGGTTTATAGATCTAGTATCCACGATCTGGGAAAGAAAGAAGGCCATACGTCATTGTTTCATAAAATTAAATATTAAAATTCTAACGTAAACCCAGCAAGAATAATCCTAAGTTTGGTTCAATTGCTTCAATCTTTCTTTCCACCTTCTTCTCAGTTCTTTCTCCAGGCCACGTTTGAAGACGTGGTATACCACAATAGAGGTAGAACTTTAATTCATACGCGATGAAAAGTTAAGGGGGAAACAATTGTGCCAGCAGTTTTTGAGCGGTTCTGGAGCTTTAGAAATTTTTTGCCTGTTGCATTTCACCCGTTCGGGCACTCACATACAGTCTTAGAAGTTGTTATAAATAGGTATAACTTTAGTTTCATGCCGAGACAAATACGAAAATAAGTACTTGCAACAAAAGTTCCAGGTTAAACAATGTGTGGTATATAGAAGGTGGAACGTGCGTTCTGATGCCTAGGGATTTAATACCATGTATGCAAACGCTACCTCATTATGTTTCAACCAGTTACTGTCTTTCCATGGTAATCATAGTCAATCAGGTACAAAAATAGTAAAGCTCAGAAATCATTTCTTTCTTGATGATCATAAATCCAGCAAATTATTACAAAATTGATTGACGCTATGAATAAAATTTATGCCATTTCAGTGACGAAAATTTTGAACTGGAGACCCCAAAACAATATTAACGGCAAAAAAAATCAGTATCTAGATCCTAAAGTTGATCTAACAAATGCTTTTACTACCGTAAGGGAGGAAATCAAACGATCTTTTATCGTGCTCATTTTCATCCACAGTTGAACTATAGAAAAAGAAATGAAAAGTGTCAGGGCTCTCATGTCATCGCGATAAACTGAACAAGGAAAAGTAAAAGGAACAACAATGAGAATTCAGCATGATCGAGCGTGCGAGAGAGAGAGAGAGAGAGAGAGAGAGAGAGAGAGGAATTGAAGATGGGAAGCAGAAGAGGAAAGTGTCTCTAAAATCTTGTAGAATTTACTCATTTCAAAGCAATTCAGGCTTACAGTAATAGATTATCCTTGACTCAACTTGCGTAGAGATAATTAAACTGAAAGCAAAAAACAAACTGAAGGCATCTTGTGAATGTGGTTAAGATTCCGACCGCACTCTTGTGTCTTTCATGCCTAAAGCTCCAAAGTAAGTTAAGTAACTCTACCTGCTTGAAGCCAGCCAATGCATCACCAGTCATGGTGGATGTTTTCCTTGACTTAAACAAAGCTAAATTTCCGTTCAGGCGACTACTTTTGATCCACAATTTCAAAAATGAACTTAATGAATCGTTCTAAGACGAGCCTAACTTCCATCGACAATATCAAATAAGATCCGCAGGTTAGAGTATCTCATCTGCCACGTGAAAAATTGTAACATTTACTTATTGTCCCTTCATCTGGGAACATGTCGCAAAGCGAAGCAAGTCACGAGCAAAGTATGCTCACTTTCAAGAGGAAAAAGAAAATATCAAACAGTTGGGCAGTAGAAAAGAACAACTCTTCTATTGATTCATAGCTTCTTCTGCCACGCAGGGCTTTCCTTTCTGCAACCTTCTGCAGTGTTTCCAATTCAAGTAATTAGTCCAAACAGATGAGCACCTGCCAAACAGTGGCAGCTCGTCCCTCCACAGTAAAGGGAGGGATACAGAGATGGAATTGAAATTGAAATTGAAATTCCCCATCTGAAGGCAAAGACTCCCAAACAAGGGTAATTAGCGAAAGAGTCCGAAACAAAAAGAGGGTGTTCAAGAGCTTGGCTCTACATCAATATATGCACCTGATATTCAACGACTTCAATCAAGCTACAGAAACAGAGTAAATATCGATCACTTACAACAAAGATTTTATGTTTTGGAGGTAAATCTGCTGTGGAATTTAGAACTTCAGGTTTATTACTCACTAGCCAATTGTGCTTCAAATGTACACTTTCTACGTGGTATTAAAAAGACTTATGTAGGAGCTGAACGCCGCCCAACTCTTGCTGGCTCTCTACCACAGCTGCTGAGCCTACACTTTCTTGAAATCAAATGAGGTTTTTACAGACGGAACACTAGACTGATTTGGAAGCAGCACTTCCCTTTTTTCTAACTCTACTGCCAAGCTTTTGAAATCCAAACTTAACACCTCGGTCGACCAAGTTTATCGGTCCGGCGACCATGAACAGATGCACATCCTTGACGGAAAGCCTTACGGGCGCAGCTGGGAGATCGGCTGCTGATGTCTCACCATGAATAGAAGAATCAGACACACACCCAAATAGGATAAAGGACAGAGGCAGAGAAAAACGAGGGACACTGTGACAAATCAAGACAAAAACTGGCGATTTGATGCATCTCTGTAATAGGTGTTCTTTTCTTCTTCGTCTCTTCCTTCCAGTGTGGCTGTTGCGTCGTCCTCACACTCTTCCGGGACCTTAATGAAGGAGACCCACTTCTTGGCCTTGCAGAGCTTGATGGCGAAGTAACCGGCGATCCCCAAGAGGGAGAAACCGCCGCTGATGATGAACACGATTTTTCCGGCCAAGACCATGACGACGACGACGAAGGCCGAGGGGATAATGCACATGCACACCAAGCCGGGGATTCCCAGAGGCACTTTGAAGGGGCGCCGGAGGCGCGGGCACTTCCTCCTCAGCCACACGAACGTGGAGAACTCTAGCAGCATCCCGCAGCTGTAGAGGAAGTTGGCAGAGGAGACGATGTTGGTGAAGTTGGTGTAAGAAAGGGCGATGGTGACGATCGTGGAGATGAGGATTCCCCACGACGGCGTGTCGAACCACTCCGATCTCTTGGCCAGGAAGGCGGGAAGGTGGCCAAGCTCCGCCATGCCCAGAAGTTGGAAGCTGCAGCTGCTCAGTTGGGCCTCGAAGAGCCCCACCGCCGACATCACCGCCCCAGCCTCCACCCAGAACTTAAGCCACTTACCGGCGATCATGCCGGCCACGTCCGCCAGGTAGCCGTCCGACCACTTGTCCTGTTCGAGCTCCAGAGCGCCGATGCCGGCGAGGAGGGGGATCAGGTAGCTGGAGCACGTCAGAAGCCCCGCGAGGAGCAGGGCCTTCGGGTACGTCTTCTGTGGATGTTCGACCTCGCCGGCGACGGTGCTGGCGTTGTCCCAGTAATTGAGGTTCCAGAAGATGGTGTTGAGGTAGAGGCTCCAGTCTCTGCTCTTGCTTTGCCCGTTGCTCAGCCACCGGGAAGGCCTGATCTTGGGGATGGCAAAGAAGAGCAAGAGGATAAAGGGGGCAAGGGAGAGGGCGGCGAGGATCACGGCAGTCCAGCCGACGATGGTGAGGCCGGTGTAGTTGAGGAAGGCGAAACAGACGTTGAAGAGGGAGATGGCGAGGTTGCGAGAGAGGCCGGCGGAGAAGGTCGGGAAGACGAGCTTAAGGTAGTCGACGCATAAAACGGGGTAGGCGGCGTTGTTGATGGCGCCGCTCAGCCATTTCCACCAGCCCATGAGGAAGCCCCAGAAGGGGCCGAACGCCTCCGTGGCCCAGATCACGTAGCCGCCGTTGCCGGGGTAGGCGGTGGAGAGCTCCGCCGTGATGAGCGCCTCGGGAATGCTCCATATCACGGGAAAGATGATGAAGCCCAGAATGGCCAAGAGGGGTCCGGCCGCTTGAACGGCGGGCTCCTCGCCGAAGGGACCGCCCGATACCTCGAAGTATATTAGGAAGACCAACGGGATGAGGGTGAGCTTCTTGCTCTTGCTCTTGCCTGATGCAGGAGGAGCTTCGACGCCGGCCTCGTTGCCGGGGCCCGCGTCGGCGTCGGCGCCATCTCCCGGGAGCAGTATCTGCTGGTGCGGTTGGTGGCCCGGCCGCTGCTGGCAAGCCGTGGACGAGGAAGCGCCCATGGCTGAGCCCTTCACCACGGCCTTGCCTGGCTTGAGGCCTCCGATCTCGCCTTCATCGGCCATCGTGGCGTGATGTGTAGGTTAACAAGTGGCCAGCGATTGCCTAAATAATTGAATAACAAGGGAGAGAAAGAGATCATTTCTCATAAAAATATCTTATATTTCCTATAAGAGGGTGAACTTTCTTTTAATTACCGATCCATGCCTGAGAATCTTAATGTATCACAACTTCAATTTCCAACAAATTTGGACGTCATCTGCAATCGATGACTTTTCAATCCTACTCTATCCCGTAAAGAATGAGAAGCCAAAGTTCATTTGTCTTTCCCTTATCTTTAAATGGTGTCTTTTCAGCAAGATTGTTGTAACTATTTTCTGAATTGATCGGCTCAAAAAGGTTTTGCGCTTAATCAGAATCAAAATTGGCTTTTATTTGCTTTATATAAAAGTCTGAATAACACAAAAGCAAAACAGAAGATATAATAAAACAATTAAGAATGTCTGCCAATGAATACTGCCACGCTACATGGAACCTAAGAACGTTTTGGATTCTATTTGAGTTTGGCGACCGGCCAACTTTTGAACAATAGCAAACGCGAGATATTATTTAACGTTTCAAAAAGAATGAAAGGTTTAGAAAGAAAATGCTGAACTTTTAATGAAATTATAAAAAAACATGATCTTAAAATTGGTAATTTTAAGTAAAATTTCAAAAAAAAAAGTATACACTTTCAATCTTAGATGCTCTTACTCTCTCTCTCTCTCCCCCCTGGAAAGCCTCAACCATATCCATCGGTTATCCGCAGAAAGGCGGGCTGGCTAGATTCTTTAGAATCTTCGACTCTGAAACGGTATAGGTGCTAAAAATTCCCTCCTTCGGTCTCGAACTTCTCTTTTTTTCCAAAACGAGCTCCAATTTTACCAATAACTACAAAATAAGGACCTTTGTTGACTAGTCCGTTTAGCCTGGTACTCATTTCTTATAATGACCTAAATGACGATAACGTCCACATTTCGAAAGTGATAAGAAGCTTCTTAATTGGGAAGACATTAATTTTGGATCGTGCCCTTCGTTGGAATTCAGAATTTAACAGAATTTAAACTGGTTGATATCGTCTTTAAACTTAAAAAAGATACCATAAAACATTATTAGCATGCACCAACCATCAACCAATCAGCCTAGGTTTAAGAAAGTCATATCATAATCCATATCAAACTTAAATTGCTTTGAAAACAATCATACCATTTATTTATCTAATAATGCAACGAGTAAAGTGTCATCGGCTCGATTAAAATGGGTACTATGCTGAGTTAAAGGTATATTATTTCCACTTCAATACAACCCTAAACCCTAGAACTAAATCAAGGAAATAATTTTTTTCCATGGGCGAATCAATTTTTAACATAATTTGGAAATAAATTTTTGGAATTCCATAAATTTCAGGGCCATCAGAAGTGCCCGGGAGGAGAAGAAATGAATTAGGTAGGAGTTTTTCGAAGATGAGTACATATACTAAATTGTGCTTTACAATGATTTTTTTTTTTTTTAGCGTAAACTAGAGCTTTTATTGGATTGATATACTGTAAACGTATCCGCTTTTTTTTTCTTGAATTTGGATTGGAATATAAATGAAAAAAATTATACTATATTTGAACGCAAATCCAAATTCATTACTTGAATCCGCTCATGACCTGATTTTTAAATAAACCGGAATCAGAATCCAAGCTTTGAAATTAATATGAACCACATTATAATATTAAAAACCAACTTTCAAATATATATATAGTATGTCACTTTAAAAATAAATCTCATCTCAATTCGAATGCGATAAGCTCAATTGGATGACATTTCTTAAATCTGAGTTTGGACCGATTTCTCAATTAGTCATTCAACTTTTTCATATTCAACTTTTTAAACAATTCTGTTGGATATCAGATTCAAAAAGAGACACCAAATTAGTAAAGAATATCTGACGAAGGGTCTCGGAGATTTTAAATGCATGATAAGATATGTAAATAAGCAGATTTGTTTATTTATTTGCCACGAAGATTAGGTAGGAAAGGAGCTTCAAGCCTCGTCACTAGGTTGGTGTCAGCTTGGTCACGTGCCAATTAGCTTGGCACATGGATACTTCAAGGCCGTTCATTTGGGTGTCCAACTACCTTCTAATAATGTATTATATATGTGTCGATGAGAGGAGAGCCACCAAATTTGACTTTGACTTTGACTTAATTCGTGTACTCCATACATCCCAGTGTCGTGTGACAACTACTAAAATAACTTGGCCGATGGAGGCTTACACAGTAATTAAGGTCTCCTCCCACCAAATAATCTGTCGACATATATTTATTTTTAACTAAGTTTTATGCATATTTATTTTTTAAATAACGTTTTTAACCAAGTCACAATCGCACCGAACCATACGCCGTCCCTTTAAAAGGCTTTTCAAATAATAACCCGCTTCAGAAATCCATGAGATTTATTATTTTAAAAATTCCATAAAATTAGCAAATATATGTCTCACCCAAGTTTTTGGTGAAACTTGTTAATCAAAAGTAATCACGTTTGGATCATTAAGATCGTGTAAAATAAAATTGAACTCCTTTGCAAGCTATTACTTCACCTATAAAATAGCTTTAAAGGCATAAACACATGAAAATGGAAAGAAAAAGTTGGAAGGTTACAAGGATTGAGACGCAAACTCTTATCCCTCTTTATTCTTAAAATGAAAATTTCTTATTTTTTGTAAATTAAGTAATATAAGTCGGTGCGATTGATATGTCAAAAATTTATAGGACTTGGAAGGGAAAAACATGCAGATCGGATTTGCAAGTGACAATTTTTTGAACTTTTGATAAATGACGGCGGTCTCACCTCATAAAATCTAACTTAGAACCAAATTGTCATGATTGGTTTATTTTTATACTACCACGTATTTGTATCGATCTTTTAAATGGATTGATACAAACAACAAAAAATGGTGGAACATGTAATCGAATATATATATATATATATTCCAAATTCATGTCTAAGTGTTGGAAGCATGGGCCGGCTCCTGTTGTCTGCCCGTGTCAGCCGTTAGGCTCTAAGTCACACAGACGCTGTAAAATGACTGCCGACTGCCACACCTGTGCCGACACTACTCAGGTGCAGGTGCAACATGAGTGTGGCCCGAATTTCTTATCCAGGACAAGTCAACATGAGTCCATTGACTAACCGCACTCGACCATTTTCTTCCATTTCTAACATGCCCCCAAATTGCACTTGACTCGAGTCAGGTGCGGTCTAACAACGTCAAGCTTATTGTAATCCTTTTTCAATATTTTTATTTTTAAAAAATTTTAACACTAAAAAGTGGGTTTAGGGCACGATCTTATAGTACAGATGCTTTTATTTTTTTGTTTTATGCTTAAATCAGTAAATGTTCATATTTGACTGTTAGTTTTTTCACTTTCTCACTTTTGTGTTTTGCTGCAATGCTGCTATTTCTTTTCTTTTTTTTGTATTTTGCCCTGTTTTTATTGTTTTTGGTTAACTTGATTTGTTTGACTGAAAGTTTGTATGTTTTTTTTTTTTAGTTTTTATTGGCCTATGTTCGGTCCTGTTTTTGTTGTTTTTTTGTTTAACGTTTGTAATTATGTTAATGCTTAATATGTTACATTCAAAGAGGCAATACATTATAAATTATAAGTATCTAATATATAATATTAATATATAATTTGTCTATATCATGTAATGTGGAGTGTATATACTATGTAATAAATTAATAATAATAATAAATACTTTTCACCGCACCACCACACTGACATAGGTTAAGCTGTCAAAATGACAAAAATAGCCTTGGTGATGAAATGACGAACACCCCCATATAAAGAGAAATGAGTGAAATATAAAATATGACCCTCATAAAAAAAGATAAATACCCTCAAAAGAAATGTGTTGGGCCCCATGCCACCAAGATGCGGGGTGTTTTGCGGGTGTCGATGCTGCCAAAGCGTTACGGTGTGGTGGGAGTATTTATTATGATTATTAACTTATTATTATTATATGTTAACAATATCAAATTTGTTAAAAAACACGTGGTGCCGTTTAAGTGCGAATCTGGTCCACCTCCTAACACAAAAACGGCTTTATGAACCATTAATTTCACATTCGCCACTTGAAACTCAAAATAAATATTTTTTTATTTTTCTCATCGAAAGATTCTTCTTTTAAGGGCCACTATTTGATGGAACTTGACAGGTGGTTCGTACCTAACAAGTGGATCTGTGTTCGACTGCATGAGGGGAACGGCATCAAGAAAATACACGTTTGTGTCACTTTATTTGAAAAGAAGTTTTTTTTTTTTTTTCATTTTCATCTGTAGAGGAGAGGAGACACTTGGAGGGCATTTTAGTCATTTTCAACCCCCAAAATACCGGTCCCTATTAGGGCCCAAAATATGAGCTTTCTCGACGTAGTAACTTGCTAACATTTGGTTTTATTAGTCCCTTTTTAAGTCTCAAGCTAGTTTCTTCAATAACAGACTATAAAAGTTGAAATCCACCCTTCTAATCTATCCGCCTACCAAAATATCTCTCTCCCTCCCATCTACCGCCTGAATCAATATATATATATATATATATATATATATATATATATATATATCTTTCCTACGTAAACTCGTTTTGAGAAAGCAAAACTATGGACCAGTGTTAACTCAGCATCACATGGAAAAACATATTCTCTTGGGTCCACCGTTCGAATCTCTCCGCCTACCAAAATATCTCTCTCGCTCTCATCTACCGTTTAAATCTTTGTATATATATATATATTGAAAATTTAAAGTATTAATTTGAATGCACTTACAACTGAGGTAGCCAACTGATTTCAATATATATATATATATATATATATATAACACTAGTTTTTTCCATTTTCTTTTACCCCAAAACAGAATAAACCAGTTAATCCAAGTTTCAGTTTTTTTTTCCGATAGGCAATTAGCTTACCCTAGGTTTACCTCTAGCGTTATTGGTAAAGGGCTAGAAGTACCCAATGAAATTGGAAACATTGCAAAAAGGAGAAGTACTAAAAATAGCCGAAAAGTGACCGTTGATTACAAGTTTGTGCCCTTTTCAGTTTTCACAACCCAATCACGTCCATTCCTGTCGGCAGCCGCTTTGAAATTTTTGGCAGCCCGAATGGGTTTTCCCGTCTATCGACGTTGGGCAGCAATAAATTATTTTGGAGCCCAAAAGAAAAGGTGGACGGAAAATTTTCAAAGATTTTCACTTGAAAAAGGCGAACGCTATGACAGTACGACAGGTTAGCAGATGCAAAAATAGCTTACAAATATATAGGGATGTTCAGGAAAACCGTTCCTGGGCTTAGCCCCTTTAAAAAAACATTATTGCCAAAAGATATTATACACAAACACCCAAAAGATGAGCCCTGGCGGGAGGACCATAACACGGTTAGATCATAAAACAACAGTAAAGGACTTGCAGACCCTATTTCTCCCGCCGTAAGAGGAGACCAGTCTTTGGAGGGACGTTTCCATTCTTTGGTGTGAAGAGAATCATGGTTAGCAAGTGACAAGCTTAAAATGCTGGCCTTTTGTTGCTGACAAAAAGGTTGATGTCTGACCTTCTCATGACTGCAGACCTGTTGGTCGTTTGCAGACTACGTAGGAATCGGCATTTCCTTTTACTAGAGCTTTGATTGAACGATGCAAAGTCCTTTGGCATTGGGCTGATTGTGGACTTCTGATATGCAGTACTGAAATACTTCATCTTTGTTGCTCTAACTCTTGAAGTGAAGGAGCTCGTGGGAAAAGTGTGAGAGTTTGTAGGAGTAAAAAGTGGAAACGGGATGAAGTGGGAAGAAAAAAAAAAAAAGCTGAAGTGGAGGAAATCGTGCTTTGTGGAGGAAATCATAGAAAGCACGAGGGTTACTAAACTTATGGATCAAAGAGTGTGGGTTGAAAACAGTTAACGCAAGAAAGAGAAAAACAAGTTTCTTTTTCTCTTGCTCCCTCTCTTCTTCCCTCTCTCGCTCTTTACTCTCTCTCTCCTGCGTCCTTGACGCTGCCCTAGGCGCACCTTGCTCCCCTTTTCTCACTCTGCCCTAGACGGAGCCTTGCCTCCCTCTCTCTGCGCTTTCCCTCCTTGGTGTGGTGTGTTGCAGCCTACACTCCTCCCTTCATTTTGCCATTGCCAAAGTGGGAGGCCATTTATTGTGAATCAGGGAGAACGCCAACATTTGGTATCAGAGCGCGAGGTTGTATGCCAAAGCTATGTCGATCATCACAAGCGAGGCAGCGCGGGAGATTGCCAGTGGGACGTTCCAACTACACTAGCTGGGTGATTAGGGTCCAAGTCATGATGGAAGATCAAGGCGTTTGGGAGGCAGTCGAGCCGACTGCCGGTGTGACTGTCGACACGAGGAAGGACAAGAAGGCGAGGTCGCATCTTCTCCAAGCCCTCCAAGAGGATCTCCTAATGCAAGTGGCGAAGAAGGCGGCAGCGAAGGAGATTTGGGATTGCCTCAAGACGAGATTTGTTGGGGCAGATTGTGTGAGGAATGCGCGCCTGCAGACGTTGAAGAGTGACTTTGACGCCATGAAGATGCATGAAGGAGAGTCCTTAGATCAATATGCGGGCAGGCTCACCGGAATGTCCGTCAAGTATGCCAACTTAGGGGGAACCCTGAGCGACGCCGCCCTGGTGAAGAAGCTATTTGACACCGTTCCAAATCGGTTTCTCAGCGTAATCGTCGGCATATAGCATTTTTGCGACCTCGACACAATGTTGTTTGAAGAAGTCGTGGGTCGACTCAAGACGTACGAAGAATGCTCTCGTCTCCGAGCAATCGGTACCGGTGGCAACGGCGATGCGCAACTGCTTCTCACTCAGGCTGAGTAGGAGGCACGGTAGAAGAGAAGCGACAGCGACCCGTCGTCGACCCGAAGGGAGACAGGTCACAGGGAAGGAGGTGTTCGCAAGCGGGGTGGTCGCGGGCGCGGGAGAGGCGGACGAGGCGACTTTCCACCAAAGGACAGAGCAGGTGGCTCTGGAAGCGATGGTCGTGACAAGAGTCACGTCCGTTGCTTCAATTGCAATGAATTGGGGCATTACGCAAACCAATGCAGGGTTCCAAAGAAGAAGAAGTCTTACACAAGCTGACGACACCGAGCCAGCCCTACTGCTTGCAGAGTTGGAAGAAGTGGTGTCTGCAGCACTTGAACCACCAGAATGGCGAGAACGACAGGATACCGTCCTGCTGAATGAGGAGCAGGTATGGTCGGAACTGCACAGAACTGAGCAGAGCATGAAAACTACCGATGTTTGGTCCCTGGATAACGGCGCCAGCAACCACATGACCGGAAACAAGGTCAAGTTTCGGGAGTTGGACGAGGCGATCACCGGCAAGGTGAAGTTCGGCGACGGCTCATCAGTGCAGATCATGGGTAAGGGTTCAATTCTCTTTAGATGCAAAAATGATGATCAATGGCTGCTCCAGGAAGTATATTATATTCTAAGGCTTCGCAGCAACATCGTGAGTCTCGGGCAACTCACTGAGGCAGGCCACAAGGTGGTTATGGATGAGGACAAACTGGAGGTGTTCGTCAAAAATCTGTGGCAGTTGATCATGAAGGTGAGACGCACGCCAAATCGTCTCTATCGCATCGAGCTGTAGATTGCAAGGCTAGTGTGTCTCCTGGCGAACCTCGAGGATCCGGCATGGTTGTGGCATGCTCGTCTCTGCCATGTCAACTTTCAAGCAATGAAGATGCTTATGAACAAGACGATGGCAACGGGGGTACCGCCGATCACTCATCCCGCTCAGTTATGCCGAGAGTATTTGGTGGCGAAGCAGACGAGACAGTCGTTCCCGTCGGCAGCCAACTATCGAGCGAAGGAGCCACTCGAACTCTTGCACGCTGATCTTTGCGGCCCAATCACGCCACCCACCCCTCTCGGTAATAGGTATTTTTTACTACTCGTTGATGACTTCACTCGTTGGATGTGGTTGTGCGTGATCAGAACAAAAGACCAGGCATGCTCGGCGTTTATGAAGATCAAGGCGCTCGTCGAGACCGCGTGCGGCCATCGCGTCAAGATGCTCCGGACCGATCGTGGAGGCGAGTTTCTCTCTCTTGAGTTCGCCAATGTATGTGAACAGGCGGGCATTGCGCGGCACCTCACTGCGCCATACTCACCACAGCAAAACGGTGTGGTGGAGCGGAGAAACAGGACGGTGATGGCGATGGCTAGGTCCCTCCTCAAGAGCATGAGCATGCCGGGAAGGTTTTGGGGGGAGGCGGTACGACACGCGGTCGACCTGTTGTACCGTTTGCCTACGAAGGCCATGGGCGAGTGCACACCGTATGAAGCTTGGAGTGGTAGGAAGCTAGATCTTGCACATTTTCGATTGTTCGGTTGCACGACGCATGCCCTGGTGACAACGCCACACATCAAGAAGCTTGATGATCGCAGCCAGCCAAAGGTATATCTCGGCGTCGAGGATGGCTGCAAGGCACACTGACTATTCGATCCACGGCGCGGGAGAATCCATGTAAGTCGTGATGTTAAATTTGAAGAAAAATTGAAGTGGGCTTGGAACATGGATGTAGGAGGCAGTGAATCATCGAATTTTACTGTTGAGGAGGAGTCTAATACTGAGTCGGCAGTGGGAAACTCAGTTACAGGCGGACAAGCAGGAAGATTGGTGTCCATGGAGCTAGGCGAATCTGCTTCTTCATCGACACCGATGGGTGGCGAAGCAACGTCGGTGGCGACGCCGGCTCGGAGATTGCTGGAGGATGAAACTGCCGCGGCCTCAGAGATGGAGGACAACAATGATGGACCCGTTCGATATAGACATATCGATGATATCATGCGAGACGCTCAGCGTGTCGAACTCGATGATGAAGACGTCGAAGAAGAGGCCATGCTTGCGGCAACAGAGGAGCCGTCATGCTACCAAGAGCCAATCGGCCAACCGGCATGGGTGGAAGCGATGGCCAAAGAGATTGAGTCCATTGAAAAAAACTCGACTTGGACTTTGACAACCCTACCGGTCGGAACCAAAGCAATTTGGACTCAAATGGGTGTTCAAATTGAAGAAAAACACAGGCAGAGAGGTGATCAAGCATAAGGCAAGATTAATCGCGAAAGGCTATGTCCAGCGGCAAGGAATCGACTTTGAGGAGGTGTTTGCGCCAGTCGCCAGGCTCGACACCGTACGAGTCATCCTTGCCGTCGCAGCCAGCCGTGGGTGGCAAGTCCATCATCTTGACGTCAAATCAGCATGCCTCAATGGTGAACTTGAGGAGGAGGTCTATGTAGCTCAGCCAGAAGGCTTCACGGTGAAGGACAAGGAGCATATGGTGCTCAAACTAAGCAAGGCATTGTACGGTCTTCGACAAGCACCTCGTGCTTGGAACATGCGGTTGAATCGAAGCCTGAAGCACCTTGGGTTTACAAAGTGCGCGCTTGAACAAGCCATGTATACGAGGGGAAAAGACCGCACCGGCATCATCATCGGAGTTTATGTTGATGATCTAGTTGTAACAGGGGAGGATTCGGAGGCAATCGCAACATTCAAGCAGCAGATGATGGCTGAGTTCGAGATGAGCGACCTCGGCCTGCTCACCTATTACCTTGGGATTGAGGTGGCACAAGGTGAAGGCGGTATCCGGATCAAACAAGCAGCCTATGTCAAAAATGTACTAATTCAATTTGACATGTTCGATTGCAATCCCACTAAAATACCTATGGAACCAAGATCGCAGTTGCACAAGGATCTAGACGGACAACCGGTGGGCGCAACAAAATATCGACGAGTCTTCGGATGTCTAAGGTATCTTCTCCACACAAGACCAGATCTTTCGTATGCCGTCGGTGTAGCTAGTAGATTCATGGAGAGACCGACAGTGATGCACTACAAGGCAGTGAAGCAAATTTTGAGATATTTAAAGGGCACAATCAACTTTGGTCTTGTATACACTAGAGGAAGAGAAGAAGAGGTGATCGTCAGATTCACGGATAGTGACTTGGCGGGTGACGTCGATGACCGGAAAAGCACTGGAGGCAAGACTTTCTATGTAAATGAAAGCCTAGTCTCATGGAACTCGCAAAAGCAGAAGACCGTTGCTCTGTCTTCGTGCGAGGCTGAATTCATGGCAGCAACTGTGGCGGCTTGTCAAAAACTTTGGCTCAGAGGACTGTTGGCCGAACTGATTGGGAGAGATCCGCAAGTGGTAAAGATGTATGTTGACAATAAGTCCGCAATCGCATTGATGAAAAATCCAGTTTTTCATGGACGCAGCAAACACATTGACACAAAGTTCCATTTCATACGAGAATGTGTCGAAAGATGACATATTATTGTGGATTTTGTACGCACAGATGAACAATGAGCGGATATTATGACTAAGGCATTGCCAGTGGTAAAGTTGACAACAATGCGACACTTGTTGAGTGTTCGAGATCTGGGGCCACATCAGGATTAGGGGGGAGAATGTTGCTCTAACTCCTGAAGTGGTAGAGCTCGTGGGAAAAGTGTGAGAGCGTGTAGGAGTAAAAAGTGGAAATGAGAGGAAGTGTGTGCGGTTCCAAATTGTGGAGAGTTAGAAAAGAAATGGAGAAATTCGTGGGAAAAAAAAAACTGAAGTGGAGGAAATCGTGCTTTGTGGAGGAAATCATGGAAAGCAGCGGTTACTAAACTTATGGATCAAGTTTCAGTTATTTTATTCTCTTTAAATGTTTTTCCTTTTTAGTGAAAGAGTGTGGGTTGAAAAAAGTTAACGCAAGAAAGAGAAAAACAAGTTTTTTTTTCTCTTGCTCCTTACTCTCTCTCTCCTGCGTCCTTGACTCTCTCTCTCACTCTGCCCTAGACGCACCTTGCTCCCCTTTTCTCACTCTGCCCTAGACGGAGCCTTGCCTCCCTCTCTCTGCGCTTTCCCTCCTTAGTGTGGTGTGTTGCAGCCTACACTCCTCCCCTTCATTTTGTCACTCCTCCCCTTCATTTTTGTCATTGCCAAAGAGGGAGGCCATTTATTGTGAATAAAGGAGAACACCAACAATCTTCAGTGTCTTTGCGATCTTTTTGGAATTTTTTAACCACAGCGTAAATACACTTGTTACAAAGCATTTTTACTAAGCCTACTGTGATTACCTTGTCTTCGCTACTCCAAGTGATGACATTGACATTGTAAGTTGCCTCTCTTACCCAGCACCAGTCATGCCAGAGGACGTCTGTTATCGGCCAGAGGAAAATCTTTGCAGAAAGCCCAGGTGCCCTTTGGAGGGTTCTGTAAAGCCTTGATGCTGTACGAGGTTTATTAACGTTCAAATGTACCAGATGATTATGTGAAAGCCTTCCACATCTTCTGCAGATCTCTCCTTTTGAATTTTCGCTGCGATCGCCATTCCATGTCACTAATAATGCTTTCCTTTGGTCTGCCATTGACTTGAAATTTGTATGTAAAGAAAGACCATATCTTCCTGACGTCCTCGCAATCCAAAAATAAGTGTTGCTCAGTTTCTGAACCATGATGGCATATGAAACAAGGCTAGGCTAGTGAGGAACCAAGCATGGAAGGTAGATAGTCATATGGCTGAGATGTTGGAGAGGTGTTGTGTTGTCCACATGCCTTTGGAATGCAAATACTTATAAAAAATCAGATTGGCCCAACTATTGTCTGTTGATATGGCCTTGCATGCTAAGAAACCCAAACATGGTGTGTTCATATCCCTAAGTTTCCGCAGGCCAATGCCTCCCTCATTCTTTGGAAGACAGAGTTGCTCCCATTTGATGAGATGCCACCCATGTGACCCCTCCCTGGTTCCCCACAGACATTTGGCGCTGGTATTGAAAGGCAGGTTTGGCGCAAGGCCCCAATATTGGTAAACACTGGCCACAACGTGTTTAAAACAAGGCTCAGAACATACGATAGTAAATGGTGTTTCAATGCTGCGAGTTTAGAATCTACCTTGGATGTTAGCTGCATACGTTGGTTGCCAGTTAGCCTTCCCACTTGGAGAGAGGTAGCCCCAAATACTTGGTGGGCAGTCCTCCTCTCTCCGGCCGTGTCTGATTTTATCTACATCTTCTGAAACCAAGTTGATCCAAAGAAAGTGGTTTTATCTGCATTCACCAACATTCCAGATTTGCCTTCAAAGTCCTTAAGCATTCCGTCGGAGGAGGCAATGAAACGATGCTTAGCCTCCATAAAAACAGGGCCATCGACATAAATTATGCAATTGACTGGCTTGGAATGCAACGCCCTTGGAGAAAAGCATTTTGATTTGGGGATATGATTCTAGACAATGTTGGCCGCATTATGACAACCATGGTTCTGGTTATAAACTGAATCATGCTATTGCACAAGGAGATCGGCCTGATGTTACAGATGTTGGAGTCCCCTCGAACTTTTGGAAGGTATCACTATATGGCTGCGATTGATGCTCTTAACAATGTTACCCATTCAAAAAAATCTTTGACCACATTGTAGACTTGCGTCTTGACTATTTCACAGTGTTTGCTGGTAGGGAGTTCAGAAACCCGTTTGGCCCTAGAGCGGAGTCCTTGTCCGCTCTTTTTACTACCCATTCTACCTTCTCCTAAATGATTTCTAGTAAAATGCTCGCGTTTTCATATTGCATGACATTCAAGTTTTCAATCCATCCAGATATGTCCCCATAGCCCTGCACATCCATGAGAAAGTTAGCAAAATAATCAACAGGTTTTTAACATGCTGGAGAAGTGGTTTCCTGAATTGTGTTCCTTCTAGGTTTCCCTTTAACAATCTGAAAGAAGAATTTGCTGTTCATGTCTCCCGTTGCGAGCCACTTAATGCAGGATCTTTGCCTCCAATGGCACTCCTCTAGAATCAACAAATTATTGATTTCCTTTTAGAGTTGGATTTTTTTTTTTTTCTTGTAATGTCCTCATAATTCCTTGCTTCAATTCTGGACTGTACTGCTTCTAGTTCGTCCCTTTCCATGTCATTTTTGCGGTTTAGGAAGTGAGATTCCCCCATTGCCGCATGGCGTCTATCATTTTGCCCATTTTGCTGAGCAGCTGGATCATCACACACCCTGTTCTTGAACACTCCAGGCATCAGACATGGGCTCCTGAAACCCACTGAGATTGTCCTAGTAATTGTAGTAATGGTAAACAACTTTACCTATCACTTGAAGTCTCTTTTTATAGAAGTGGAGTAAGTATCAAACCGTTATGGTCTAATATGGTGCGCAGATGCACAAGAAGGTGATTCTCTGAACAAACGGCATCTAGCCATTTGTGGTTTACAATACAAAGGATATTGACCAAACCTGTTCTATTGTTTGACCAAGTGAAATGTTTGTTGGAGTCACTAATTTCCTCCAGTTGGTTGTCATCGATCAATTCTACGAAAACCATACAATCCCTAATTTTCGGCGCTCGACCCGTCTTTTCTATAGCATTGCAGACCGAATTGAAGTCACCTAGGCATCACACCGGTCCATTGCAGCTTGTGATTACCCTTTGAATCTAGGAAAAGAGACACACACGGATCTTGAAATCAGGATCTGAATAGGTTCCCACAAGTAACACTACAAAAAGTGAACATTTAGTAACACAACATTTTCATTGTAAAAGTTTTTTAGCAACAGAGATCATGTGTGACTAGCATGGTTACTAAAATCCTGACACTGAATCTGAATCCATTAGTAACGAAAATGTTGTCCGCTACTAATGTCATCACATTAGCAACAAAAGGTTTTTGTTACTTATAATTTATAGTAACAAAATACTGCATTGCAAATTCTCAAGCACAACTAGTAAGGTTAAGCTAGTTTGTATTTTTAGTAACGAAACTTTGTGTTACAAATAGTGACAAGAATTAGTAACAAAAATTTACGTTACTAATTTCCTTTTTTTTTTTTTCTTAAAACCTATGGTTGCTTGACTTGGTGTCACTCCTATTACATTTACAATTACATAACCTTTATTGGATCAAAGAGTACAAAAGAACTAAATGAACAACAAATAATACAACTAACTAAGTGCATATATACAAATTTGTTGTGGGAATACTGTGTAGTTAAATTAATAAAAAATTTGACATGAATGATCTATCAATTCCTACAGTCAACAGTTTTAGAGATTCTTGATCTTCTTTCTTTTCTATATGATGGATAACCTATCCTACAAATTTCTAGCTAACCATTCAATTGCAAAAAAATCATGGAGTAAGGACTAAATTTGTTTAGCATCTGAAGCTGAAGGGCAAGCTCCACAACTTGAAGAAAGACATCTGAGGGAAGAGCAGAGAGTCCTTCCATAATTCCCAGCACATACAAATTCATTTAGCTTCTATAGAAAAAACTCTTGAACCCACAGCTTTTTTGACATAGAGGGATTGTTTGGAAGATGTAATAGTATATTACTGTTTCATGTGTCGCCTCAAAAGATGGGGTAGATTCATGAAACACATTTTAAAATGTCTGATGAATCTAACGAATTTTGGGTTACATGCATGACAGCATGAGAAGGTAACATAATGTTATTGTTCCCAAACAGCCCCAAATAGTACCATCTAAATCATTGTCTCTATAAGTCAATAAAAGAAAATTTGATGAAGCAAAAAAAAGCTAGAAGAACGTACCATGGCACACTAGGAGCCACTGCCATGGGAGATCAGCATAGATGAAGGCAAGGATGATTGCAAGAAGCAAAACAAGAGTAACCCCACCATCTTCTTCCCAATCATACTCTTGCAAATCCTATATGAAGAAATGATCACAATTGGGCATTTACAAGGCATGTCTCCAGTACATATATCTAATAAAAACATAATTTAAAATGCTTGTCTACAAAACAAGCAGATGGCTTACATGTCCATGAAAGTATAGCTAATAAAGTACTTGTACTTTAATGAACCACAAACCAACACATTATGTGTCACTTGGGCTAGGGGATGCATAGGGCTCTGAAACATAAGCAGGACGCTTTCCTTGATAGTTTGCACATCTTCTCTATAGGGGCAATTAAATACAACATTATCAGCAGCAAGGACATCAGAATCAAAAAGGTGTTTATGTCCAGATTTTGCAAAACTCAACTTTAAACAAGTCGAGTAAGTATAACTCGAACTTGACTTGCTTAGAAACTCGAGTTTTGATCTGACCTCGAGGTCGATTCGGCTAAGTAAAGAAGTCGAGCTTCGGTCAAACTTAATCAAACAAGTTGGAGTCAGAGTTTCAACATCCCTAAATTGGTAAAAAAGCAGCTACACCATCTGGCTACGTTCCTGTTAGCTGAGGCACGTGATGATTGGCTCCGCCTAAGGGTAGGAATGATTTTTTATTTTATTTTTTATTGAGATGACGCTGACACTCTAAGTCATTCGTTCGGGTGTGAGCTTTACGGTCCATAATGTATATGCATCGACAAAGGAGTACCGTCAGAATTGACTCGTATTCAATAAAGCCAAAAGTGGCGTGCTTTTAAGTATTAAAATAATTTGTTCCAAGGTTCACATGGACAGTTATCACGAGGGTGCTTTGGGTATTATAACGTTTTATGTGACCGTTAATTGATTATAATATTTTATCATTACAAGTGAAATACCGTAACATACAGTCTGTTCGCTTCGCTCCTCACTAATTGGAATACTATCAACAATATATACCCCTTTCTTGTAGTGCAAGCTCTAACCCATGCAGCCCTCTATCTTGAGGTAGGGGCAGTTAGGATCTCCTTCCCCTCACTCTAAGTGCTAAATAATTTGTTGACATGTTCTTAACTTTTTTAGCTAATTTTTGTACATATTTATTTTTTAAATAACACTTTTAGCCCATGCAAGATCGAGAAACCCCGAACCATACCCCTTCCATTTAAAAAGCCTTTCAGATAAAATAATAACCTTCTTGAAAAATCCATGAGATATTCATATAATATTTGAAAGTTTCAGAAAACCATCAAATGTCCACCCGAGCTTGTTGTGAAACTTGATATTTAGAGGTAACTATATCCGGATCATTAGCGGTAATTATGTTTGGATCAAATTGTCCCCACCAATATTGGGGCAAGTAGAAGTGGTACATTTATCATTAATGAGAGAAAAAAATATCAAATAATTACTATTAAAGAGTAACTGCCTTTAATGGGTTACTAAAATTTCAATGTTTCATATTTTTATTTTTAAATAGTCAATGCAAAGGGTGTTTTGATAGTCTTGAGTCTATGATATGAAATCCTTTTTATATGGGGCTCAGAGAGTACTGAATGAACACGGAATTTTCATAAAGATTTGAAATAGTCAGTGTGTTGCCAAAGCTATTGGATGAGAGGGGGTGTGACATCAAACCATGGGATCTAAGATATTCAGTGGTTTTAAATTAGAACTCAAGAAACAAATGCTCCCTAAAGACTCCGTAAAATTAAACTACGAGTTTAGACCCTTCCAATGAGACATCACTTTTTACCAATAAAATACAACACAATTTATCCAGTTATTTTTGAAAATAAACTATGATCATGATTTTATTGATGTATGATTTTGAAAGAAAAGAAGACCGTTTCCAAAAGTAAAGTGAAAAAAAAAAAAAGGATTAGCGTGAACTCGGCCTCACGTGAAAAGGATGTTGCTTGGGTACACTAATAAAATATTATAAAATTTAAAATCCACCGTCTGAAATTGTTGGCCTACTAAAATCTGTCTCTGATTCCACCTTCCAAATATATATATATATATATATCTGTTTCCGACAGTTGTATGTGTCGGACATCCAGATGGTTCGTAGAATAAATATATATATATGCATTATACATTGGCATTTTTTTGCATTTCTTTACTTTTTAGCTTTTTCATCTATTTTAATTCATCTATTCCGTTCTTTTCTTTCTCCAATAATTTGTTCACCATAAAATTGCTAAATCTTAAAGAGAAGCAAATACCCACAAGATCAAAATGAAACTAGTTTGATTATATAATCCCCAATTTGCTTTAAAATTTTGGAGCAGAACCCGCACAAACGTCAGTTTTTTCATTAAGCTAATAGTTTAGCAATTAAACTACATGAATGAATCTGGAAACCATGAAAAATGAGGAAGTAATTAAAATAGCCCCAAAGAATGCAAGATGAAAAGTTACCGTTGAAACTTGAAAACAAGTTTTTGTCCTTTGACGACTTAATCACGTCCATTCTGTCGGCAGCCGATCCTGACAATCTTGCCAGCCGTGTGGTTTTGGCTTTTCGCCCTCGCCCGATCGTCGGCAGTGCCACAAATTATTTTGGAGCAGAAAAAAGAGAAAGTGGACAGAAAAGGTTTAAATATTTTCACTTGTTTGCTTCCTCTTGAAAAATGCTGACAATATCACAATAAGATATAGGACAGAGCAGCAGTCAAGAAATAGTTTTCAAATATATTGGGAGTTCAACAAATCTGATCAGATCCAATATTTCGACTGAACCGCGTCAAGGAAATGGTTTCTATGGTCATAGAAAAAAAATTGATATTGAATTAAGAAATTATATTGGATTTGTATTTGACAAATGACATCTAATCTAATTTGGATTTTGATTCGGACTTGTATTTAAGTAATTATCGCAGCCGATTCAGATTAAATATTGTTTTAAATAAGTCTCCTAAAACTTGTATCAATATATTATGAAAGTTGTATCTTAACATATACAATGCACCTTGGATTCAGTTTAGAAGTCGGATTCAGATTTGGATGTTAATTGTAGAATTGGATTCTTATTATGGATTTCTTTTGTTTGCAATTAAATCTAAATTAAATTCTAAATATACAAACATTCAAACATAAAATAGATATAACAAAAAGTATGCCCCATTCAAATCCAATCCATTGACATCTCTACAAATGTAAGCAATGGACTGTTTACATATTTCCAAAAGTTTAAGTGTGTTTTTTGTGAAAAAACTAAAATCTTAGAAAAGAAAAACCTTTTAATAAATAACAGCTAGATGTGCAGCCCCAAAAGTGTAGCCAACTTGATGGGCAGCAGGTGGTAGGCGGCGGCGCCCACACTTTTCAAATGCCACAGGGATTGGCCTTGGGATTTTTTGGGGGTTTTATATTTCGGGCAAACAATAAAGTCCTCTCAGCAGTCAGCACACACAAGTAAAGCCTAAAAGAAGACAACCAGGTTTGCGTATTGATACAACATCTCAGCCAATATGCATTGGCCTATCTGATTTCCTGTTTGAGCAGATACTTTTTAGGATACTTTAAATTGAATTAACAAATAAAAAAAAAATTATAGACCAAATTGTTCTTGAACTGAAGAGGAATTTGATGGTTTTATTCTTGTCTCTGTGAAGGTTCAAATTGTGTTTCCTTCTACGAATATTGAAAAAGAGAAGAGCCGTTTTTCAATAATTTTCCTCTCGTGTGACAAAATAAGCTTTCCAGCTGTAGAGTTTTCACATCATTTTTTTAATATAAGAAAGGCGAAAAATTGGGAGCTCTACTAATGTGAAAAAGACTATTCTCATTGGGCAACTATTTTGTTAGCAAAAACTTAGTACATTTAGCCGTCAGGGAATCTTCGAAACGAAGCAGGTCCATACTTTGGCAAACGGGATGTTTCTGTGGTCAGAAAGTATTAGGTAGATAATAAACTCTAGTTTATAAGAAAAGAAACAGAAAGGAAAAAAAGGTGATGCTTACGAATGTGGGAAAACTCATGCACTGCCTTTTTCTCCAACTCTAGACAAAGTTGGGCTCCTTCCCAAATCATATCTTTCTGCGTGTATGGGGGCCTGCCCTAGTGCTTAGTAAGGACACCTATTGATATTAGCTGCTACTCATAAACGCAGTGGCTTTACATGTTAGCCCATTAGTTTGTTATGGCCGATCAACCTTGGAAAATTTTAAGGCCAAAATATAAATATTCTCAAAACAAAACAAAATCTTTTCATTCAGATAGAAGAGGAGCATATACAGCCAACTCTTGAAAGTATTTCGAAAGACAAGGGCGTTCACTGACATAGTTCTTAGCTTCATAATCGCAACCACAATAGATACGTTAAAAATAGAACACAAATCCATTATTGAAACTGGCCTTGCCCTGATGAAGCATGTGGGCCTATTTACAACTTATTGGACATATGTTCTACATACTGCCACAATAAATGATTAACAAGTCTTTTTCAGAAATATTGGAGTACGAGTCAGATGAAGTCGAAGACAATTTCTTGGGGGAGAAGGAATGGCCTGGGCAAGAGGTTAGAAACCAGTCAACGATTGCCTCATCTTAGAAGCATTGTTCATTGATGGAAACCCTATGGTAAAAATTAGTCCCAAGGCCCATCAGAGATTAAATGCGATGATATTCTTGCGAGTAATATTTCAGAAGGCATATGCTTGTGGCAGTCAGACTAATTATGTGGTCAAAGGAAAACACATTCAAATGAGTAGTCAAAGAGATCAACTCGTGGGAATTAATAAGGAAGTAAGAGATCTAAAGATGAAGGAATCTGGCAGACCATGAGGTGCAAGGGTGTGAGAGTTTCCATCATATAGGAGACTAAGGAACCACCATGTACCGCATAGGCCTTGTTGGCTCTTGTTTGTGGCAAGTATGGGAAGGCCACTCACCTACGATTGTCTCAAGTTTGAGGCACACACCTTCCTAATAGGTGCCCCGTATGCCAAAGAGATAAAGAATCAGATCATCACATTCTTATTAAGTGTAAGGTAGTTGAACATGTATGAAAATGGTTTTGATGAAGTTTGCAAAGAAGCGCATTTCCTGGTCCACCATTCATTAGGAGTTTCAGTTTTGGTGGAGCAATAAGGGAACATGGCTGGTTAAAAAGTCATTGGCAAGTGTACTTCCATTTTATATGTTAGCAGGTTTGGTGGTGTAGAAATAAGGCGACCCATGGAGCATGGTCATATGTTTCTATGGAGAGAGTGAGAGGCATGGTTTAGCAGGCTTGTGTTGATTCCTTTCATGGTCTATATTGGTGTAAGGAAAAATGACAGCTTGTGAAAGCTCGGATGTCTACTAGTTTGATCTGTAACATGGAAGTAGATCTAGAAAGGGATGCTAACAGCCTGAAAGTTCTTATGCTCCACAGGAGGACAACTCTTGCCTATATGACATTTTGATTTCAGGAATCATAGGGAGTTAACTAGATGAGAGGCGCTTGAAGCATGTGTGCAAGGATTCTTTAGAAATGACTCTCCTAAACAAACGACTTATAACAAGGTGTTAGGAGGCTAGTCCCTAATGATGTGAGTAGGAGGCATCGTCTCATAGGTCTCTTAACTAGAAGGAAAATTGTGCTAATCAATGGAGAGGGATAGCAGAGAACTTGGGGAGAAAGGCACTATTATGAAGGGCAAGTAAAACTTAAATTTTTACCCTATCATGGCGGCTGATTTCACTAGTAACCATCACCTTTACTCAAGTTTTACTTGCCCTTCAACAATATAGAACCATTCACATTATTCCATAACCAGCCTACATATTGCCATTAACCGATCCAACTAGTCTCTCTAAGGCTGTTGCATATTCTGTGGCTTTCATGCCACTGCTCATTGGGTTGGAGAAAATAGCAAGCAAATTCAACCTAACCCTGTTCCATTCAACCTGCTTCTTTATCCAGGGGACCAATGGTGCAGTCTTCTCAAGAAAGGCACTATTATTCAGATTCAGATGAGAAACTCAGAAAAGAAAAGCCAGTTTCTGGTCAAAGAAATCCTGTCACAAGTAAAAAATCAAAACAAGCATAAGCAATCCATAGTGCACTCATGTATTTCAAAACTACGAACTGGAAGAGGTTACTCTGATGCTTGCTCACACAGTACATGTTCAAGTTCAAACTCAACCCGACCAGACCGAGTAAACCTAGTTTAGTATATCTGAACTTTTCTTTTACTATCGATATTAATAGAAAAAAACAAGCTATGTTTTTCAACCTTTTTATTTATAAATTATCATCCTGAAGAATAATACAGATCATCAAGCACATGACATCCTGACATCAAGCACGACGTCCTGACAGATCACATGCTTGTACATTTGACCTGGCTGCTACTCAGCACACATACCAGCTGCAAACTTGTAGCTGAATGAGAAGGACATGGTAAGGCATTAATTTTTGGCATTTAGTTTCCCCAAAAGAATTTGGTTTAAGAGAGCAGGGTTGGCTTTCCCCTTTGACTCCTTCATCACCTGAAACAGGAACATAATAACAAGTTCAGGAACCATATCAACTTAAGTACCAAGAACACAGATAGTGGCACATCTCAAATGACCAGTTCGTAGAATACCCACCTGACCAGCAAAAAATCCTTGCAATTTTGTCTTGCCTCCACGATATTGTTCAAGCTGCTTAGGGTTTGCTGCTAACACTTTATCCACCATCACTTCAATTTTTGCTGGATCTACTATCTGTGTTAATAACTCGCAGTGCTTGTTAGGTTACAGGTTTGACAAAATAATGGCATTGCAAAAATGTAAACATCATAGCTTTTAACTCAGCAATTGTGCAAAGCATTTTACGGTCAATCGAAATGGAAACAGAAAAAGCTACAACTTTCCATCTTAATGGCATTAATGATTGATGCAACCCTGATCTTACCAGGATGATATCCATGCCTCATTCGTAAGTAAACAACATGAAGTCTACATAAATATGAACTCCCAACTTGCATCTCAAAACTGATCTAACATTAGCGAACAAAGGTTAAACTGAGACAGTATCATTGAATAATCTGCCTACACAATAGCTGAAGATCATTGCTGAAGTTTTTCCATGCAAATGCATGCATGCTAAAGGTCTTTTTCTTGACCGAACTCAAAGCCATTTCTCTTTCTTAAGTGGAATTCATGGCGACAATGAAAAGGTTCAGAACAGTAGGGAAAAAAAGTAAAATCAAAATTAAAGACTAAAGTAGAGGGAAAAGTACTTTTTTCAGGATATTTATTTAAGGAGAAGCAAATTCTTTCTCTTTTCTACTAAGACTGTATAAGTAGGAGAAGCAAATTCAGAAGTTCCATCCTATATATCCAAGTTCAACATGAAAAAAATTTCAAGAACTTTATATTGGAGGACATATTAAATCCTTTTGCAATAAATTCCACCAGTAAGTTCACCGACAACAGCACCAAACAATGCCCTCATGCAAGCTAAATTAGGGTCATAGTATTGGACATACAAAAATAAAGAGGTTTGCTAAAAATATAAAAAGAAATCGATTGATCCACAGGTGTCAGTTTTTTGGTATATCAGTCTTGATATTCACTGAAGTGGATTGCCATTATGTTCGAGACTTGGTACAAGAAAGTCATTAGCACGATTCATGTTTCCTCTGAAGATCAAGCAGCTGATATGTTTACTAGGGATATTTCCATTGGAGATTTCTTAAGAGGATGTAACAAGCTGAGCATGATTGATATCTATGCTCCATCTTGAGGGGGAGTGTTAAAGTTTTTAGAGTCAATTTGAGGCTTTCTGTAATATTAGAAAGTGGACTAGGAACTACTTATTGTTTTCTTATATTTTAGTGGACTGAAATTGTAAATATGTAGCCTATACCCTAATCTCTTTTAACCTGAGATTAGGGTTACGTGATCAATAACATAAACCTCTTTCTCTCTCTGATTACGACATGGTATCAGAGCCTCCACTGGCGGCGACAGCTAAGTAGTTCTCCGGCGACTCCTTCTCCGGCGACTTCTTCCTCCGACGACTTCTTTCTCTTTCCTCTTCTCGTCGCCCATCTTTATTTCTTCTTACCCACCAACAGGGAAGCGGTGAAGAAATAAAGCTTGGGTGTGCTGCGTGGAGAAGGACTGATCACACCTATGTGGAAGGCGTGATCAGATCCTTAAGTGGATCTCGTGGCTCCTGTTTGATATGAGGAACAGCAGATCGTGTGGAGCAGATCTGGTTTTTTTTTTATGATGTTTGAGGAGTGATGAACGTGGATTTTTTTTTTTAGTGGATGGTGTTCTGCCGATGGTGCGTGAGGAGACTGAAAACAACAACAGTTTCAGTTTTCTGAAGGTATAAACAGTCGGCAGAAAGCAGAATTTGTGTTGATGGTGTGAGGAAACTGAAAACAGCAGCAGTTTCAGGTTTCTGACGGTGTAAACAGTTGACAGATAGCAGCAGAAACCAACCACAGTTTTTTTTCTGAAACTGAAATTGAATAGCAGTCGACCAAAAATAACAAAAAAAAAATCTGTAATCTATCTTCTACTCTCTGTTATGCTGTTCAGACGTGGGCAGTTCCTGTGATTACAGTTTTGTTTTGCTATCTATCATGCTACTCTCTGTTATGCTGTTCAGACGTGGGCAGTTCTTGTGATTACAGATTTGTTTTGCTATCTATCATGCTACTCTCTGTTATGTTGTTTACATGTGGGCAATTCATGTGATTACAGATTTGTTTTGCTATCTATCATGTGATACTTGTATGATCTTTGAGGATAGTAGAAATATATTTCTCTTCGGTGTTTGACTGTTGCATCCTGATCGACCCCGCTGCCGAGAGACGGCCCTAGCGATGTCGCTTACCCAAGATCACGCTCAGCAAGGGCAGAATCGATTCATTCTCGTGGCCTGCTGCTACTTCTCCCTCTTACACAGAAACAGGGAGCACAGATGCGACGATCAGAGGCCGAAATGTGGATGGAAACGACCTGTGATCAAGGGAAAATGTTCGCGGTGGTGATGGCGTCGGGATGGAGCGGATTGACGCCGGAAATCACTGAAGACGAGGGTGGGAGGCAATGGAACAGTGATCGGATGGAGGCCGGCCTGCGTTCTTCGGAAGAATAGTGACAGATAATGAAGTCAGGTCCAGGCAAGGGTACCTCCGCTGGCAAACTCCCCGATCTGCAGTAAGAGTTCACCCAAAGTGTCGTGAAGTGTTCGGAGGACTGAGATCGCCGGAAACGTGCCACGTCGCCGGAGGATGGAGCCCTATCTGCCGGTGAAGAAAACAGCCATCGCACCCACACGGCTGCTCCAATCGTGGGATTTGCATAGTTTTCTTCTAGGAAGAACATGGAATACCATGGTGACCATTTGATCAAACTCGCCTAGGTGCCGGAAACCCTTTTGGGAAACTCTTAGAACATGTTTTTTTACAAGGAAGATCAAAAGCACCCAAGAAAACGCCGTTCTCCCCTTTAAAGCGTAGGGAAGAAGGAGAAGAAGAGAGACTCGATTCGATACACTTATCGAACCGGGTCGACGCCCAAAAACCCACCCGAGTCCATGAAGAAACCCAGTTCAGCGGTAGACTCAGCAAAAGTGGATCCGGGTCCCCTCCCGGATCCCACAAAACGATCCACAGTCCCAATCCGAATACTTTACCATTTGGATTGGGGTTATAGACTCGCGGCTCCAACCCGCTCTACAAAACCCGGACCCGTGTCCAGTAAATCCCCATCATATCCTGCCTAGGTGCCTTCTTAGTCTCGGTGTGTCCCGCATCACATGTCGACGAGTCCCGCCTCAGATCTTCTTAGTGTCCTGCGCGTGGCGCGTGTCTCGCCTCAATTCTCCAACGTGTCCCACCTTGAGCTTGCCAAGCGTGTCTTGTCGTGACCCTCCTTCGTGTCACCGGTCTCTCGTCGTGCCCCGCATCACCTGAAATCGTGCCCCGCTCTAAAACGCCTTGGACGCGTCCCATGCTCGCTCTTCTCGTTTGTCCCTGGCTGTTCTCCCTGTCCCAACTGGCCGTCCCACGCGTCCCAGCCGGAACCCAGCTGCTCCTGGTCAGACCTGACCGAGTTCCACCTTGGGCTGAGTCCCTTCTTGTTCGAGGATGAACTTACTGAGCGTGAAGGCTGAATGGATTCAGCCACGCCCAACCATCTGTGCTGGAGAATTCGGCCCATTTGGCTGAGGGACTGGGATTAACCTCCCTTGGCAAAATGCTCCCCTCTCGACACGGCCAGACCCTATGATGCCTCAACGTCTCTCGAATAACCCCCCTTGATCGCAGGAAGGCCTCTGTAGTGGGTGACTCTTGGCTGTGTATACTCAACACTGTTGTGCCTCTAATAAGGGTCCAAGGCAACGTGGATATGGGTTGCCCTCGGCCACTATGGCCACACGGGGGTAGGCCCATATCACATCCTTACTATCGTGTGTCAGTTTTTTCTGTTTCCTAATATGGCTGACGGTAGTAAGTCAGAAAGTTCTAATGAATATAAGATGACTGGTGACTCCTTTTCGTATGGAACCACAATCAAACTTGATGGTTCGAATTATGAAATCTAGTCCAGGGTATTTATGATGTCGGTGGCTGGTCATAGAAAGAAATATATTATTAAAGAAGATGAACCCCTTGAAAAAAAAAGGAAATATGTTGCGTGGGATAAAGATAATAACATTGTAATGGCATGGATTATGAACAGTGTAGAGTCTCGTATAGCTCCACCAATTGCATACTACACCAAAGCTAAAGATATGTGGTCTTTCCTGAAAAAGACGTATTCTCATGCTACTAATGTTATTAAAATTTTACAACTGGAAGAGAGTTTTGTAACATACGGCAAGGAGATCAAGATCTATCACAGTATTTTGCTACATTGACGGCTGCATATGAATGGTTAAAAGCTCTTCGCCCACCTTGCAAGCACTGTTATGCATCACATTTTGAAACTGGTATGGTAGCAAAGTTTCTCTCTGATTATCTTCGGAATATTCTGTGGCAAAGTCTCAAATTCTCACAGGCAATGAGTGACCTTTCAAACTTAGCAGATACTTATAATAGGTTGAGTCGTCTTGCAGTCACTCTTACTCAGCCTATGCATGACACCCCAGTCTCTGCACTTGTGGTGTTAGAAGGACGTAGTCATAGTTCTTTTGTTGGAACTGATAAGATGTTAATCTGATCCAGATCCAATGAAAAGTCATGTCTGTTACAAGAAGAAAAGTCATGTCTCTTAGGAAATGAAAAGACATGTCTCTTGAGAGATGAAAAGTCATGTCTCTTGAGAGATGAAAAGTCATGTATGTTGAAAGATGAAAAGTCATGTCTCTTGGGAACTAGAGACCCCTTATGTAACTCCT